>PVJS01016240.1:0-37758 GCA_004027185.1 Glis glis
AGTCATGAGGGTTGTAATTCCAGCAGTAGATAAATCCATTGTAATGGATTTATCTGGGTGATGACCCAGGCTGGTAGGCTGTGGCTGGAGAAGGTGGGGCCCTGGAGGTGCAGACTTAGGGATTGTATATGGTTCTTCCTCCCCCTAACTGCTGTCTTGCCTCTGGCCTCCATGATGTGAGGAGCACAGCCCATGTGCCTTCCCTCTCTCTACTTTGCACTGCCATTTCCTGAGATCTGTGGTCCCCGGCCTCACATGGACTGAATCTGAAACCATAAGAATATAAATCTTTCCTCTAAGTTATGTGGTCAGCCTTCTAGATTATAGCTGTAAGAATGCTGACCAGAACAGAATTTGGTACCAGGAAAGTGGAGCTGCTGCTACATGTAAGTCTGACCATGTGCATTGTGACTCTTTGGAACTGGTTTGTGAGAGGAAATTGGAAGGGCCAGAATGTGGCTAAAAGGAAGATGGTAGATACTGTGCCCTGGAGATTTTAGAGAGCAAAGAGGACTCCATAGGAAAATGGAGTAGAGGCCTCATGTGTTACACTTTGGCAAAGAACTTATTTGCATTTTGCCTGTGTCCTGAAACTTTGTGTGGGGCCGAATTTAACAATGGATTGATTAATAACCTGGCAGAAGACATCTCAAAACAACAAAATATTCAAACTGCATTATGGATATCGATGTCCACATTCTGCAAATTGTACACTGAATTTTGGGAGTGGAAAGTAAAACAGAGAGGCCATAGATTTGCAGTTTGGCCAGAAAAGCCTGTGTAATACGGGGGCCCAAAGAGATAGTGCTGTGAAAGAAAGATGGCTGGAGGTCAAATGCTTTGATTAGGAATAAGAGGGGCGATGTGCACTCAGATTCCTTCCCTGTAGGCTTGATGGAAGCAGGCCCAGTTCCCCCCATAATGGGGATGGGCTCTGCTTTGGTCAAGATGGAGGCAAGTCCAGTGGCAAGGATTAAAAAGGAGGTGACTACCTTTTCTGTTGGTGGCCCTCTTGGAACTCACGTAATGCTGGCTTTGCTAGAGAAGGGGAACCATGGAGGCTTCCCCCCAGATTTCACAGAAAAGCCTGGGAAGCCTGACAACACATGCCAGGGTCAGAGTCCCTGCAAGCAGGTCTGAATGGGACACTTTGTGAAGCCGTGAGGGTGAAACCAAGGTTGCAAAAAAAAAAATCCCAAGATTTAGAAAAGCCAGAAATATGGAACAACCATGAGGAAAGTCTGCAAGCTGCAGCCATGCATGGAGCCAAGCTGGAAGATCCAGCGTGCCTCCCACTGCAATCAACCAGGCCACAGGGGTGAGGATACAAAGGCTTCTCACTGCCAAGTGTCCCAGAAGCCAGAGATGGAGCTGTCGGATTAAATGCTTGTCCTGTCGAATTCTGTTATTGTTTTGGTACCATTCCTTCTTTCTGTGGCCCCATTCCTCCCTTTGGGATGCAAATGTTTACTCTTTGTCATTGTATGTTGGATACAAGCACTTGCTTTTTATTTTGATCTTCATTGTTTTTTACAGGGGCTCACAAGTTCACTTTGAGTCTCAGAGGAGACTCTGGACTTTGGAGCTTTTCAGTGATGCTGGAACTGTTAGAGAGGACTAAATACATTTTGCATTCTTAGCTGGGCATGAGCTCTTCAGGGTCCAGGGGTGAAATGTTATAGTTAGATATAAAATAGACTCTCAAAGAGCTCATAAATTGGTGTTTGGAGCTGATTTAATTTAATCATGAGGGTTGTAACTCCAGCAGTGGATAAATCCATTGTAGTAGATTTATCTGGGTGGTGACCCAGGCTGGTAGGGTGTGGCTGGAGAAGGCAGGTCCCTAGGAGTGTGGCCTTAGGAATTATACCTGGTTCTTCCTTCCCATGATTGCTTCTAGCCTCCATGATGTGAGGAGCATAGCCCATATGCTTTCCCTCTCTCTGCTTTCTGTCGCCATGTCCTGAGATCTGCTGTCCCTGGCCTCACATGGACTGAACCTGAAACCACAAGAAAAGAAATCTTCTTTCTTCTAAGTTATGTGGTAAATCTTTTAGATTATAGCTGTAAGAATGCTAACCAGAACAATAGGGTTTGATTTGGCAGATTTAAATGGGCTAAACATAAATTCAAAGTTCTACTCATGTCACAGGTCTTGCTGATGGGCTGATCCACAGATCACACTGAGTACCACTGACATAGGGAAGCATTCTTAAATCTGTGGCTCTTAGGAGAAAAAAGGAAGAAAATGAAAAGGAGTTCACATGTGGTCTGGGAGGACAGTCCGGCTATGATGTTTTCCTAGACTGTGAGGAAGCCTCCATTCATTTCCCTTACCTTCTGACAAACATTGATTACAGAACCGACTCATTTTGTTTTTGTGCATTTGTGTGTGTGTGTGTGTGTGTGTGTGTGTGTGTGTGTGTGATGTCTGTTGTCTCTGTTTGTTTTTTAATTTATGTACCCAGCAGTTAGGCAACCTCCAATTCTATTCCATTCTGACACTGTCCACGTGAAGAACCTTTCAGATCTCACCAGTTACAGGCTCAGTCCTGCAAATTCTTCACCCCTGCAGGTGGCAATCACAAGCCCCAGGTTGTGACCTGTGCTTCTCGCTGGCCAGCTATACTCCAGAATCCCACTTCACATCCACTGCGGTTGTAGAGGCTGCACACATTCTTTGTGTTCATAGCCTATTGGTAAAAATGTGACCCCACCTCAATATACGACTGCTGAGAAGTGCAGTCCCCTGCTGCGATTGTGTCCAGAGCCAACTGTGTCCAAGGAAGTGGAGCCCCTGTGTTTTAAGGCACTGTACCTTGGGTAATGTTTATATGGTTAGGAGTATTCAAATATCCTAAGATTATAGTTGACATAGGAGTTCATGTGAGTTTTCTTTATATAAGTTACAGCTCATCAGGGCATGAAAAGGAAACAAAGAAGAAAAGAGTCTAATGTTTATGGATTGCCTTCTATATACTAGGCTTTTTATGTGGTCAGGAGCACTTTTTGGGGTCCCTAAGGTAATGTGTTTCTTCTCATGGTGCATATGTACAGTCTAAGCACAGGTTCTCTAAATGTAGTTAAGTGTGCAAGACTTTTCTTCAGGTTTATCACTTAAAGCCATCTGGTCGGGATTGTACCATAATGAGCTCAGTGGTTTATAAATTTCACAATCGCTTGATATGAAATTCCTAACCCTCCTGTGCCTAATATATAAAAAAGATGAATAAAGGTTAGAATTCATTTGGCAGAAAATATGCCCACCCTCTTAGAAGAGGCAGTAACAGCTAGAGAATCTGCATTGGAGATCTGTCTTTCCAAGAAGGGCAAGTCTCCAAATCCAGCACCCATTCCCTTTCAGAAGAGACTAGAGAATACTTCCCATGGATGACCTGCATTGGTGGTGTGTGCCCTAGAAGAACCTCCCTCAGGCAGGTCTTAATGAGCCCCACTGGGACACCCAGCTGCTCCTTGCACCCCACTTGGCCCCATGCCTCCCAAACCAGCTCTGCCCAGCATCTCCACACTTTGGAGTGTTACTTGCAATCACAGGATTTTTAGGGTCCTTTGTTTCCACTTCTGCTGCTGCACAGGGACCCACATTACATCATGGGGAAGCTGGATTGCAACGAGAAATGCCAGGAGCGCATGTGTGCATGTGTCCTGTCTCCCGGCAGGTTCTCCTGAACCCTCTGGAGACTGGGGGATGAGGGCAATGCTGGGATTCTAATGAGAACTACTGTCTCAGAGATGTGCTCTGTGGCTGTCTGTGTTTCCTAATTGTGTGCCCTGTGGGAAGAACAGAAATAGAAAAAGACCATGCTTTGTCTTTTCTTCCCAGCACAGGTGGACATTCTCAAAACTTCATGTTCCAGCCCCTCCAGTGAGCCTGCAAGAGCTGCCAACGAGGTGGAGCCCATCAGAGAATAAAAACCCCTTTCCTGAGCATTCGGCTGCATTTCCATCAGGAACAGAAGGAATGCTTCTACAGTTCCCACAGAAGCTTGAGATAACAGATGTCCCAACCGCCCAGTGCTTCTCCTGAGATCCTTAGATTCAAATATGAGAGCTAACCAGATTGCATTATTTTATTTTACCACCAGATTCCTTTTGGGCATGTTGTAGCATCTAGTCTTTGGTTAACTATTACTCTGTTACCACCAGTCTTTACGTATCAGGAGAGAAGTAAATAATCTCTGTTAATACTGAGTACATATGCTTATCCTTCACATTCTGTATGAATTGTTTTTGGGTATATTGTGGCGTGATGTCACATTTCAGGGAAATTAGCATTTGTTGAGTTTTTTTAAAAAATATGCATTTGATTCTTCCCCAAGAAGTCACAGTGCATTCTCAATTTAGGAGAATGTATTTATTGCAATACAAAATCAAAAGAATATTAAGTCTATGTTTAATATTTGCCTTTCATTTAGCATAGAATTAAAAACCATTTCAGGAACATAGAATGTACTCAGTAAATATGTGTACATGTTAAATTTTCTAGAGCCTGGAGGATAACTGTTTGTGGTTGGATTGGAAAGAGTACAGAAAAGGGACAGAGTCGGTACGTGGCAGTGTAGCAAAGGGTGGGAAGAAGAGGCAGACAATAATAGTTAATAACACTTTAATAATACGTTTTGTTTGGGAGGATATTTATGTTTAATGTCTACCATTTTATTTACCTCTCTCTTTCTCCTGAAGCACATTTTCACAATCAGATCTTCAGAAGCAACTTCTTGTTACACTTTGTGCTCCCACAGTGCCCGGGACACAGGGAGCACTCAAGGTATGATCAATTCGTGTTAGTCATCAATGGATTATTGAATATTTTGTAATTACATGAAAATAACCCTCAGTTCTTCTTCCTGCTCCACAATAGTACCTATACCCAGAAAAATCAATTACCTTATCAACCCTTAACCCACAAGATTACTTGGCAAAGTCTCCGTTTATAACCTTGTAAGCAATAATATTAGCTTTCCATTTTCCCTTATTACTTTTGAGTAAACAGCACCCCCCTACTCAGCTGATCTATGGACTGACAATAGATGGCCATTTTCAGGACTCAGCTTCTGTAGAAAAGAACCTACTAGTTCATCCAGCTCTGAGAACTACTTTTTAAAATACAGGGTCCATCAAATTCTAATGCTTTGTTTATATGTAAAGAAATAAGTTCTGACTTATATGTTTATGTTAGAACTTTAGAGTTATCTGATCATTTATGAACTGCATAACAATTTTCCATATTTTAATTATGAAATTTTATATATATAAATTAATTCATATCATCATGCTCAAACTTATACTCGAAACTGGAATATGTTTCAATATGGGACCACCTCCTTCTCTCCCTCCAGCGCCCTGGAAATTTAGTCTGTTTTCTATTTTATTCTTAACTAATAATAGGTATGTTACATAGCCATCAAACTAAGAAAAATAGATAAAATGGAAGTGTATTCTAAATTCACATGTTTAACACTTTGTGAATAGTTCAGTGTTCTCGTAAAATTGTAAAGATACTAGTTTAATGCAGATCACCAGTGATGAAGTAATTCTGAGTTATACTCCTGTATTTCCTTATGGAGGAAGGGGCTGAACTGGGCATAATTGCAGTAGATATATATTTAAAAAAAAACAGATCGTATAGGACATCAAAACTCAACTGTTTGTTGAGTATATATTTATACAAAAATAAATATAGAGAGATATATAATACATTTCATTATTTCTGTGTATCATATAGACTGTCTCCTTCCTACTTCCTAACTCAAACATTCCATATTCAATGCCTATATCAAAATATCACATTATACTCCGGAAATGCACACTATTATCATTTGTCAATAAAAATAGTATTAAAATAAAAAGTTGTTGTTTCATAATTTACCTAGGGGTCAGTCCGGTAAGGCACTCTTTAGACTCCAATTAAGATTCCAATACTTATAATAACTCAATTTTGATTTTTATCGAAGAAATTAATTTTTTCTGGAAGTAGTCTCATTTTAAAAGCTCTTTTATTACTGTTTCTACTGTCCAGTAATTCCCTTACAGGCTTGCACATATGAATCTCTGATATCATCTATGTTTCAAGTTATTTTATTTGTATGGGTTTGTTAGTTCCTGATTGCATCAGAGTACCAATATCTCTAGGTTATTAATCACTGGCAATGTATTTCTCTTCTAAAAATTGGAGGTCAGATTAAAAATTCAACTACTGGACACACTTAATTTGAAACTTTAATAGGTAATACTTGATTTATTTATTTATTATATTTATTCATTTATTATTTATTTATAATTTATTCATTTATTATTTATTTATAATTGAATAAGTCCTTCACAGTGTTCACCCATAATTTTTCACAAACTTAAAACCTATGAAATAATAATAATAGTAATAACAATAATAAAGGACTTTTTAAGTTATTTTGTCACAATGACAAAGTGGAATGCTGGAGTTATCCTTACATTTTTGCTTCAATTCTTCCAAATATTGCTCATAGGCATTTAATAAATACCTTTCTGCTATATGATTTTTCTTTTCTATTTTAATATTTTACCATATGTATTTCAGAGTCAAAACTAAATAATTATTTTAGACAATTAGGAAAAGGCAATAGCATATAAATAAAAAATATAATTGTATATAAAGAAACTCTTAGCCGGGCGTGGTGGTGCACGCTTGTAATCCCAGTACTTTGGGAGGCGGAGACCAGAGGATCCGGGTTCGCGGCCAGCCTCAGCTCATGCATGTGCGCGCGCGCATGCTCGCGCTCTCTCTCCCTGTCTCTGTCTCTCTCTCTCTCTCTCTCTCTCTCTCTCTCCCTGTCTCTCTCTCTCTCTCTCTACTTAGTGAGGCCCTCCGCAACTTCATGAGACCCGGTCTCAAAATAAAGTATAAAAATAGGGCTGGGGTCGTAGCGTGGTGGTAGAAGGCCCCTGCGTTCAATCCCCGGTACTGCAAAAAAAAAAAAAACTCTTGATAATATTGATTATACTATTACATATAAAAATGATTTTGTCTCACACCTGAGTTGCTCTTTCACAGGGAAATGGAGGAAAATCAAACAATGGTCACAGAGTTCATTCTACTGGGATTTTCTCTTGACCCAAGGATGCATATCATCCTTTTTGGAGTTTTCTCCCTGATCTACACCTTCACCCTGCTGGGGAACGGGGCCATCCTGGGACTTATCTGCCTGGACTCCAGACTGCACACCCCCATGTACTTCTTCCTCTCCCACCTGGCCATCGTCGACATGGCCTATGCCTGCAACACGGTGCCCCAGATGCTGCTCAACCTCCTGGACCCCGCCAAGCCCATCTCCTTCGCTGGCTGCATGACTCAGACCTTTCTCTATATCAGTGTTGCACAAACAGAATGTCTCCTGTTGGTGCTCACGTCCTATGATCGGTATGTGGCCATCTGCCACCCTCTCCGATATTCTGCCATCATGGGCTGGAGAGTCTGCATCACCCTGGTTGTCGCTTCCTGGGTATGTGGTTTCCTTCTGGCCCTGGTCCATGTGGGCCTCATGCTGAGGCTGCCCTTCTGTGGGCCTCATGAAATCAACCACTTCTTCTGTGAGATCCTGTCTGTCCTCAGGCTGGCCTGTGCTGACATAAAGCTCAACAAAATCGTCATCTTTGCTGCATCTTTGTTCATCTTCGTAGGTCCTTTCTGCTTGATACTGGTCTCCTACACGCGCATCCTGGTTGCCGTCCTGAGGATGCGTTCAGGGGATGGTCTAAAAAAGGTCTTCTCCACCTGCTCCTCCCACCTCTGCGTGGTCGGGCTGTTCTTTGGCAGCGCTATGATCACATACATGGCCCCCAAGTCCTGGCTTCCTGACAAACAGCAGAAGGCCCTACTACTATTTTACAGCTTTTTTAACCCCATGCTGAACCCCCTAATCTACAGTCTGAGGAATGCAGAGGTCAAGGGGGCCATGAGGAGGGCGCTGTGCAAAGAAAGTCATTCCAAGTTGGTGTGACCCTTGAGTCACCAGCCTCAGTACTCTCCTGGAATTCTGCCTAAATCCAGAAATGTTCACTAATCTGTTCTCATCTGTGTATGAAAAGTGCAAGAGTATGCACTCCCTCTCCCTTTGCAGGAAAAATCTTAGATCTTTGGATTTCATTGAATCTCTGACAGATGAGGTTATATCACATATAATTTTAAAATTTTCATTGAATTGAATATTTGTAAAATTAACCACAATTTTTTTTTGCAGAACTGGGGATTGAACCCAGGGGCATTCTACCTCCAAGCTACACCCCCAGCTGTATTTTTTATTCTTTATTTTGAAACAGGGTCTCACTAAGTTGAAGAGGGCCTCATTAAGTAGCTGAGGCTGACCGTGAACCCAGATCCTCCAGTCTTAGCCTCCCAAGTGCTGGGATTACAAGCATGCGCCGCCACGTCCGGCTTTAACCACGATTTTAATTCATTTTCTGAACCCCAAAGTTGAACATATTCCATCAACCTTCTTAACTGTATAAACTCAACTAACTACATATGTCATAAGACTTAGTAGACAGAAAAAAAGAGAAAAAAAACCTGCTACAGCCAGAGGCAGTGGTCATTTAACCTAGCAGCACTTGCCCATTCTCTTACACCTCTGCCTGCCCCATCAAGACCACTCACAGATGTTTAGCTACTCGTGGGGCATGCTATTAAAAATTTATATGGAAATTATTGACTCATATAACTTGTAGTGTGAGTGAAGGAACAAAATTCAAACAAAATATATAGTAGAGAGGAGAACAGAAGACCTCCAGACAGAGTGGGAACAGGGACCATCTTTCACAAATTTGGGGGTCAGATGGTTTAGTTGATAACTAGTAAAGGGATAAAGCTGGGCATTCCTCTCTAAAGTAGGCTGAGAATGGATATCAGAGAAAACTATTTGGGTTGTGTTAGGATTGTTTAGAAAACTCAAGCTGTTGAGCTGAGTGACATCTATGTATAGAATGTGTTTACATGCAGTTTCTGGGTGATTTACATGAGCATTTCCACCTTAGTTAGTCCAGATGTACATCATGTCTCTCCTTAGAGGGTCTTACCACTCCTGAAATAAATAGGAAATAAAACCAGAGCATATTCACCTAGCTGGCTCTCCAGTCATGGTGGTGGCTTGATTTGGGCTGTTTCAATTTACTTGAAAACCAGTGATTAGGGATGAGTCCAATACATTTTAGTTGACTTCTCAGGGGGTTACCTATAAAATACCTGGATTTTTTGTTTTGTTTTGTTTTGTTTTGTTTCGTTTTGTTTTGTTTGTACTAGGGATGGAACCTCGTCATATTTTACCTCTGCACAACACCTCCATCCCTTTTAAAAAACCCCTGTTTTGACGTGCTCTGAGATTAGGTTGCCCACTTTCATCCAGAGTCTTTCTCAATTTCACCATTTGGGAAATATGAACCCAGTTCAGAAGAATAAATATGTGTGTTTCATTTAGAGATTAACAGGTATTTGACTTCACACTTTACTACTGTGTGTAAATGGAGATGTGTAAAGTAAGGCTTACAGAATAAAAAAAAAATAGGTTTAGGTTTTTATAATAAAAGCAACTTCTTGATTAATCACATTTGGCACTCCCTACATTTTGACAGCACTTTACATGGCTCATTTCATTTAGTCATCATAATCAATCCACGTGGAAGGTCCTATGATCATTTGTACGCGTATGCCACAAGGCAGCACGTGCTAGATTTACATTTAGACAGTCTGACTCCAAATCCCACTCTACTAAACCACAACGTTGGACAGTAGTATATCAATGCACAGTAGTTATTGAATAAAACCAAGATAATTGTCCAACGGTATGATGTGTGAAGTAAAGGAGAATTTTTCATAGATTAGGATGTGTCCCACTAAGCTCTCTGTGCTCCATACAGCGAGGTGGGCCACAGCTCATGTGTGAGAAGCTGGTTACCCTGGAGGATGCCTCCTGTGTGCAGAGTCACACAATGCACGGGACATTTAGAGAACCTCAGAGCATAAAGAGATGGAAAATAGAAGTTGTTTTCAGGGAGCTTGGAGATTTTGTCCTCTCTCCCTGTCTCTCTCTCTCTCTCTCTCTCTCTCTCTTTCTCCTTCTCCCTTTCCCCCTCTCTCTCTCTCTCTCTCATTCCTTTCATTCTCTTTAGACAAAAAGGGATCTACATTTGCTAAAGAAAGTAGTTCAGCCGGGCGTGGTGGCGCATGCTTGTAATCCCAGTACTTTGGGAGGCAGAGACCGGAGGATCCTGGTTCGAGGCCAGCCTCAGCACGGGCGCTCTCTGTCTCTCTCTCTCTCTCTCTCTCTCTCTCTCTCTCTCCTTAGTGAGGCCCTCTGCAACTTCGTTAGACCTGGTTTCAAAATAAAGTATAAAAAATAGGGCCGGGGGTGTAGCGCGGAGGTAGAACGCCCCTGCGTTCAATCCCCGGTACCGCAAAAAAAAAAAAAAAAAAAGAAAGTAGTTCAACCCTAAACCGATACATGAAAAAAAGTGTGTGTGTCAACAAGAAAGATCTGTGACCTCAAAGTTAGGATGCACTTCTCAGAGAATCCTGACCATGGGCTGGACAGCAAAACACACAACGGAAGAGAAGATGGCTGGTGCCATTTCACACTGTTGCCCCAGCAATCGAGGAGAATTAGAGTATATGCTTCATGGCCTTTATCTACAAACAACCCTTGACCAAGACAAAGGAATTCATATTTTATTTTTGTATTCAAAACTGTTATCATGCTTCAGGTGGTATTTCCAGAATAAATGCAACCTGAAAGTCTGGCGATATCAACGGAACTTATGAATATGGCAGCCAGACATCTTATTGTCCATTCGTTACGTCCAGTTCTAGATGCACTAATTTTTATAAAAGTTTCTTCTTGAGTGACTATTAATAATGAATTACATCTCATTCACAGTAACCACAGAGGAATTGAAAACATATTAGGAGAAGTTATGTAGTATTCTATATGAAACAATATAATAACAATATATTCCTCTCCAGCCTATGATGTGATGGGTTTTTCAAAAGGAGAGTGCCATATTGCTGAAGCCTATAGCTGGGCTATGCCACAAGGTACTGTGCTAGCAAAGCCACTTGTAGAGGATATTAATTCCCCCATGTCTTGCAAGAGGGTGGGGACAATGAGGACTGTAACTGCTGAAAATGATAGGACTGGGACTCTGTGGGTGTCAGTCACCTTGAGCCACCTGAAATTGGTGGCATGATGTCTTTGGCATGTGGACTGGTCACCGCCATCATGGACTATAGGACAATGGTTTACTTCTTGCTAGGGAGTGTAGACCAGTGCTTCTCAGATCTTAGTAGTGTGCATACGAATCCTCTCAGGAACTTGCAAATATATAGGTTCTGATTCAGCAGATCTGAATTAGGATGGACAAAAACTCTGATTTTTAACCATTTTGCAGATCTTGCCAGTGAGCAGATCCATAGACCACACTTTTTATGTATTGACATAGGTAAGCACTGATAAATCTTAGGGGAAAAAATGGGAGAAAAATGTAAACAGGGTTCACATGTGGTCTCACAGGACAATCTAGCTGTGATGTTTTTCCCAGAACACAAGGAAGCCTCCATTCATTTTCCTTGCTGTGTGTGTGTGTGTGTGTGTGTGTGTGTGTGTGTGTGTGTGTGTGTGTAGGGGGCTGTGGGGGAGTACTGGGGATTGAACTCAGGGGCATACTACCTCCTAGCTACACCTCCATCCCTTTTTATTTTTTATTTTGGAACAGGGTCTCACTAGGTTTCTGAGGGTCTTGCTACTTGATGAGGCTGTCCTAAAAACTGTGATCCTCCTGTCTCAGCCTCCTAAGTACTGGGATTACAGGCATGTGCCACCATGCCCAGATTTTACTTGCCATCTTGAACTTTGATTGCAGTACTGTCTCAATTTGATTTGCCATTTTGTTTTTGTTTGCTTGTTGGTTTTGCCTGTTATCTCTATTTGATATTTAAATTTTTAAGTTCTGTAAACTTGTGGGACCAGGAGAGGAGCTCTATTAGTCACAGTGTGGTTTGGTCCCTAGAGCAATAGCTGACAGCCAGGATGGTGGATTTTGTCAGAGCTTTGGAAAACCAAAGGTGTTTTTCCTACTCTAACATATACATGGTCACTGAACAGGACACTCTGACACTGGACGTGTGAGGGTGTTGCACACACAACAAGCAATCAGCTCTCCAGTGGACATCAGTTGGACATCCTATAATTCAGTCCCATTCTGACCCTGTCCACCTGGAGATCCTGTCAGATCTCACCAGTTAGTGGCTCAGTCCCATAAATCACTGCCCCCTGCAGATGACAATCACAAGCCCCAGGCTGTGACCAGTGCTTCTCCCTGACCCGCTACGACTCAGGATCCCCACTTCACAACCACTGCAGCCCTAGAGGCTGCACACATTCCTTCTGCTCATAGCCTATTGGTAAAAATGTGACCCCCCCCCTCCCAGTGTAAGAGGCTGGGAAGTACAGCCCCTGCTGGGGTTATGACCAGAGCCAACTGTGCCCGAGGAAGCGGAGCCCCTGTGTTTTAAGGCACAGCAGAATCTGAAGCAAAAGAGGTCTCAGCACAAGCTTCAACACTGCCTCTGTCACTGCCTGATTCTACACGTGATTCCCAATGAACCTCCTCTCTTTAACTCAAAATCGCTCAGGACATACAATTTACAACATGGCCACCTTCACCCTCTACACACGATACTCCTCTTCTGTCATCCTCAAAGTGCATTCCCCAGTGCCCCAGCTGTTTCTCCCAAGGGCAGTAGCTGCCATTTTCAAATCTCTCTGGTGACAATTTACTTTGAGCAGTGATTACATCCACCCACACTACGTTTTATCTGTTCTACTCCCTAAACCATCTTGTGGTCCAATTCTGGAGGTACTTGGCCCATAAAAGTTACCAATGTCTAGTGAAATCAAATATTCAGTGCTAGCTCATAAGTAAATGCCTTTATATAATTAATATTATATTATCAGTGTGCCGAGTGCTTTCAATAGTTTTGTGCCATTTTTACTCTTTTCAAGTAATAGACACTCTAGAGATGAAAGTAACCTCAGTTTATTTTTAACAGAATAGAGACCAAGTTTGAGTGATAGCTACTGTTGTTTATGTTCTTATAGAATTTTCCTAAATTTGTGTGTTCTTCCCAAATGTTAAACTTAATTGTTAACTATCTTCTAATTTTCCATTTTCATATCCTCAACTTTGTGCTTAAATCCAGTATACCTGTGTTGACTATATAGAAATGCATCCTATAAACCATTGTGCACACCGATTTTCAGTGTACTCCTTGCTCCTGAACAGCAATTTCCTGAGTTCAGTAGGCGGGCAAATAATGTAAACATTTCTGAGCATCTTCATTGCATTTAAGATCTGACTGTTCCCTTGTGTAGTTTTTATTTTTATACATTTCTGTTTTTATATGCTTATGCTTCCCTCTGACAACTTGTAGAAGCAGACACTGCCTAGACTTGATATATAACAAAAACCACATAATTTGAGGCACTGCATTTCCTAAATTCTAGCTAGTTTGCCATCATGAAATATGATATTTACCTTGTCTTAGCTCAAACATTCTCCGTTTTATCATAAAATGGGTTCTTGTAAGTGATGTTTATAAGCTTAAGAAACATGCTGTACGACTGTAGTCTTTACAGGAGTTCACAGGAATTTTATTTACATTAGTTGCAGTTCATCTGGGTATGAAAAGAGAAATAAAGAAGACGAGATCCTGATGTTTATGGATCGCCTTCTATGCACTAGGCATTTTATATGATCAGGAACTCTCTTCTGGATCCCCAAAGAAATGTGTGTTTCTTCTCATGGCAGACATGGACAGACAGAGCACAGGTGAGCATGTTCTCCGTATGTAGTAAGTGTGCAAGATTTTCCCTTAGGTTTATGACTTATAGTCAGTAGGTCAGGATTGTACCATGGAGAACTCAGTGGTTTGTAAATTTCACCATGGCTCAATATGAAATTCCCTTCTGTGTCTTGTAATCCCAGTACTTTGGGAGGCGGAGACCGGAGGATCCGGTTCACAGCCAGCCTCAGCTCTGTCTCTGTCTCTCCCTCCCTCTCTCTCTCTCTGTCTCTCTCTCTATCCTTAGTGAGGCCCTCCGCAACTTCTTGAGACCCGGTTTCAAAATAAAGTATAAAAAATAGGGCCAGGGGCGTAGCGCGGAGGTAGAACGTCCCCACGTTCAATCCCCGGTACCACAAAAAAAAAAAAGATTGCTAATCCTTGATATTGATTTTTCATTATTTACAGGAGTGTGTCCAATGTATAATATATTATCTCAATTAATCTTCACCACACCTGTTAAAACATGTGCTGTTGATTTTCTTCTTTATTTTTGCTTTTACTTTTATTGGTGATGCCTTATAGTCTCACAACATAGTGTAGTTCACAGTGACAGTGACTTACATGCACACAGCACTTGGTGAGCTTTCCCTGGCTCCCTCCCCACTCCCCCCTTCCCCATACAGGATATTGAGATTGGCATTGCTATTCTCTCATATGTATATAATGTCAATACAAGTGATTCCTTCGTTGATCTTCTCTCTCTCCCCATTCCCTTCCCCTAGACTACCTCCCTGGCTCCACTGAGGTTTCTCCTCCATTATCTGAAGTCCCCCTGATATCCCCATTACTCCCTAACTTCCGCATATGAGAGAAAATATATGACCCTTCACTTTCTGTGACTAGCTAATCTCACTTAACATAATGTTCTCCAGATCCACCCACTTTCCTGCAAAGGACATAATTTTGTTCTTCTTTATTGCTGAGTAGAATTCCATTGTGTGTATATCCCATAATTTTGTAATCCATTCATCTGTTGATGGATACCTTTTAAAAAAGGAAACTGTGGCTTGGAGAGGTTAAGAAATACACTCAATGCCATCCTTGCTATATACCTAATAAATGCATGTCTGACCCCAAGTCCGCACGCTGTTTTTGTTTGTTTGTTTGTTTGTTTGTTTGTTTGTGATGGGATCTTGCTATGTTGTCCAGGCTGACCTACAACTCCTGGGCTCAAGGGACCCTCCCACTTGAGCTTCCTGTGTAGCTGGGACTACGGGTGCATGCCAACACACCCAACTCACCCACAGGGTCTAATTGCTACACCCTAGTGTCTTTCTGTATTTTCTTTGCCTGAGAATCTGGCTCAAGGGAGAATGAGGAGAACTCATTTGTGTTTTGTTTTCTCATCATTAATCAAATCAATATCTAGTCAATCAATAAATATTTATGGAACATCTACCATGTTTCAGGCATGAAGTGTGGTCAAAATATCTTAATTTTATCACATAAAAGACCAAGAAGATTTCTTCAAGCTGGGCATCTGTATTCCCAGTACTTGGGAGTCTGAGACAGAAGGACCACAGATTTAAGAACAGCCTAAGCAATTTAGTAAGGCCCTCCCCAACCTAGTGAAATGTTTCAAAACAAAAAACAGAAAGGACTGGGGGTGTAGTTCAGAGGTAGAAAGCCCCAGGTTCAATCCTTAAATCTCTAGCACCACCACAAAAAAAAAAAGATTTCCTCAATCTGAGTGTACACACACACACACACACACAGTTTGTTTTGTATTTTGTTTTGTTTTGTTTTGTTTTGTGGTGGTGCTTGGGATTTAGGGATTGAACCTGGGGCATTCTACGTCTGAGCTACACCCCCAGCTCTATTTTATTTTTTATTTGGAAACAGGGTGTCACTAAGTTGCTGAGGGCCCCACTATGTTGCTGAGACTGGCTTGAAACCTGTAATCCTCCTGTCTCAGCCTCACAAGAACTGGGATTATAGGATTGCACCACCACACCTGACCTAAAGGCATATATATATATATATATATATATATATATGTATATATTTTTTTTACGGTACCAGGGATTGAACCCGGGGGCATTCTACCTCCGTGCTACACCCCCGGCCCTATTTTTTATGCTTTATTTTGAAACCGGGTCTCACGAAGTTGCAGGGGGCCTCACTAGGTAGAGAGAGAGCGAGCTGAGGCTGGCCGCGAACCCGGATCCTCTGGTCTCTGCCTCCCAAAGTACTGGGATTACAAGCATGCGCCACCACGCCTGGCCTAAGGGTATATTTTAAACACAAATTCTGAAGAAATTAATTTTGAAGCACAGTTAGATAGTCCTTATTGGCCATTATGGAATCAAGAGAAAATGTTTCAAAATCCCAGACATGTGGGCTGGCAGACAGTATTTCTATGATGAATTCTAAGATAGTCTTTTCTGAGGTGGCTTACAAGACAGTTAACCTGAAAGAAGTCTTCCTATCTAATCAAAATCCTTAAGAAACCACTCAAATATTGCAACCACTGACAAGTTCTCTAGAAATACTGTGCAAATGAAATAGAGAGGCAGGAAAGGGAGATTTTGAGAATGGAAAATCATAGACAGAGATGCAGAAGATTGGGAATGAGAAGAAGACATCAGGAAAGAGGCCCAGAGGAGGAACGATACATCAAGATAAGGACAGTAAGGCCCGGCGTGGTGGCACACATCTGTAATCCCAATACTTGGGAGACTGAGACAGAAGGATCGCAGGTTCGAGGACAGCCTCAACAAGTAGTAAGACGCTCATCAACCTAGCAACACCCTGTTTCAAAATAAAAATAAAATAGGGGCTGGGGGGTAGCTCGGAGGTGGAATGCCTCTGGGTTCCATCCCCAGTACCACACACATAAAAAAATAGATAAGGACAGGGACTTTGTGAGGCACAGGAACAGAGACCAGGACATAGCCATCAGGAGAGACAGGGGAGGGTTTTACTGAGCGCATTAGATGTAATGAAGATTTCTCATAACTTGAAAGCAAATCTTAGGAATGCTGCATGATTCATGCCCAAAACATTAAAAAAAAAAAAAAGAGTTCCCTAGCTCATCAAACCTTAAGTTTTACTTTTTGAAACCTAGACCCTATCAAGTCCTGACAGGTTTGTTCAGGTATAAAGAAATGATTTAAGTCTTAGGTATTTACTTTGAAACCATGGAGATGCCCCATAATTTATTAGTCACTGGACAATTTGCCAAGTTTTAAAATAGCTAACTTGTGCATACATATAAAATATATTGTTTCAAGCACAAAACAGTGCCTGAATGTTGCATTTGGAACTTGGGTTATAGTTAATTTCCTTTTTGGTCTCTCCTTTCACTTCAGCCAATCCTTTGGCCAATTTAATCCATTTGGGTTCAAGTAAGATGCTTTTAGTATCATGTAGAATGAAATGAAATATGGGGTGGAAAAGAAAAACCAAGTGTTTTTCGAGTACACAATGTTTAAACATTTTTGGATTTCCCATGGATATGCTTATCAATCTTCAGGAAGCCTGGTCTTTTTCCCAAGGAGAAGTGCCCTTAGTTAGTGCAATTATCATAGGCAAGATTTGAGCACGTCAGAAATTCCAGATCCAGGCCAAGGATGGTTTAAAAAATCAATATTCAAGCATTTGTCCACTCATTTGGATTTATTTATTCATTTGTTAACAAACATTTACTAAATGTCGGAATTACTGAAATGAGAACACTTGTTCCTTGCTCCCAAGGAAAGTATTAACAATACAGCCCTGTAAAAGAAATCAGACTTTGGACACATATGGCACCTGATTGTAAAGAATCTCTCTCTCTGTGTGTGTGTGTGTGTGTGTGTGTGTGTGTGTGTGTGTGTATTTACTGGAGATTGAACCCTGTGGTTTTCTACCTCCAAGCTACGCCCCAGCTATTTTATTTTTATTTTGAAACAGAGTGTCGCTAAGTTGTTGAAGGTTGGCCTCAACCTGCTATCCTCCTGCCTTAGCCTCTTAAATACTGGGATTATAAGTGTGCCCCACCACACCTGGCTAAGAATCTTAATGTACTCATTAAGCCTTCTTTCTTCTTGTCTCTCCATTTAGCTTTCAAAGAGATTCATACTTTGTAAATAGCAGGATTCTTTTCCTTTACATAATCATTTGGGAAGTTGAAAAAGGAAATAGGAAACTGAATAAAGAAATTAGGATTTTCAAAAGATCCAAACTCATTTTTACAACCAAATATTTCCATATACTTTGAGTGTTTTCCAAATAAACTTAGAAGTTTGGCCTAACACAGGACTTTTTATAGAATCCTGAATGAAAAATATCAGTTCCGGTTATAAATTTATAATATTCTTTAGAATTCATTTATGCCTTTATGATATAATAATCACTGATAATACTTATGAGTAAGCAAACATTTGTTGCCCTAGAGAAGGAACCAGTGGGGGATGTCCCTCAGAGTTCCAATACTTTCATTAGCCGGGCGTGGTGGCACATGCTTGTAATCCCAGTACTTGGGAGGCTGAGACAGGAGGATCTCAGGTTCAAGGACAGCCTCAGCAACTAGTGAGACTCATCAACCTATCGAGACCCTGTTTCAAAATAAAAATAAGAAAATAGGGCTAGGAGTATAGCTCAGAGGTAGAATGTCCCTGGGTTCAATCCACAGTGCCAAGAAAAAAGGAAAAATAAAGAAATAATTTCTTTAGATTATGCTAAAGAAAGGTTCTCTCTCGGCCCAGGGCCTGTGCTCACTTTGTAGATCCAGCTTTGGAAATTTTGTTCAGCATACCTATTTCTCAGCTTTATCATACTCTCCCAACTAAAAAGAAAACAATCCATTAAGTTGAATGGAATTCATTTACTTCAAAAATGTACCTGTGAAATCAGCCAACTGCTATGCTACCAGAACGTTCCGTCTTAGTCAAAATACCTGCGGGCAAATCAATGGCCAATGGTTGATTGGTGACCATGGGATCAGAGCAGAGTGCAGAGGAGCGGGAGATCTCACAGACTGGGCATGTCCATCGCTGACCACTCAGCTATCTGGATTAGAGCCACAGACCCGCCCAGGGGACCGCACTGCCACGCCAGCAGGTAAACTTCCCTGAATGGTGTGAAGATGGGCTGGCCATCACTACCTGCCAGGGGTCACCCTCTTCTTTATTCCTCAGCCTGTCTGAGAATTTATGGGAACCCATTACCTTGGGGTTCACTGAATCACAATCACATCCTCCTCTCCTGCCGGTGGGATTACATCAAAGCATGCTAAGTGGACTTCTGGGTGCACACAGAACTCCCGGCTACACATGTTTAATCAGGTCTCTTCCTCCTCCAGTTCTTCTCATTCATTGCGCGTGGATTTTATACATTTTACTTCTCAACAGGCAGTGGTATTTCTCTTATTTCCCAGTTCCTTAGGGAGCATCTCGTTGATGTCTCCATTGTATTAGTGAGCACTGGGCCAGAGTCTAATCCAAAGCTGCCTCTTTCCTTACAATAATCCTGGAGAATTGTTTTCTTCACGGGCAACAGGCACAAATTCAACAATTCAGCCTCAGGTTATTTTTGCCAATCAATGGCACTAAACACAAATGTTTGCACCAGCAAAATGCTGTATTTCTACACAGCATATTGAGGAACTGTTATCCAGGATTTAAGCACAAAATCCCAGATATCATTTGGTAAATCACCAATTCACAGAAATACCAATTGACTGAAAATTTATTGCAACAGTTAACTGTAAAATAACAAATTTAGTGAATTACTTCTTTGCTAAATTTTTAATTAGCCATCTGTAAAGTCCTTAGCAATTCTTACATTGCTGAAGTAAGGCAGAATTAATTTTTTATGAATGACCCTTCCTTCCCTTTTTGAATTTCACATGATACAAATGCTGAGCATGGCACAAGTCGTAGGTCCTTCAACACATAGTTATTACAGTTACGGTTGTTCCTATTTCTATTAGTACCTGGCTTTGCTCTTTTGATGGAACCAGAAAAGGGATGAGTTACAAACAGTCCATTACCTCTTGGAATGTTTTCACACACTTGTACGCATGCTCACCGCAACCTGCAAATCAATGCACGAATGCCTTGCGTCATACTCATTTACAACCCTGCTCTCAAAATCTAGACCCACAATACACGAACATTACGAAGGCCTGAAAAATCCAATTCCCACAAATATTGTGGGTTGCTACTCAAAATATTTGGTAATTCAGTAATCACAAATGGATCTGTATGTTAACCGACAAATGGGGAGTCGGTTTGCATTCATCACCCATTGCAAAGTAAAGATTGTTACTAGAACCCATGCTGCCGTTGATTTTCCCCTAGGAATCCAAACTATTGCAGAACCATAAAAGTTGCTTTTTATCTTTTTGCTCCTCCTATTATCATGTAAGCTGTTTAGGAGTACAAAAGAAAGACAGCTACCAGTTTCCCTGTCTCTCCAGCTTACAGACAGCCATTGTAGGACTATTTAGTTTCTGACTGCATGTGCTAATTTAACAAATCTCTTCCTGTGTGTGTGTGTGTGTGTGTGTGTGTGGAGATTTGTTACAGACACATACACACACACACACACACACACACACACACACACACACACACACATTCTCTCTATTTCTCTGGAGAATCCTGACTAATATACTAGGTATGGATGGAAAGCCCCAAGCAGAGCCAACTGAATGGAAAAAAAGAGTTTCAAGAGTAATATAAATAGTACTATTATGACTTACTCTGTGCCATCCACGTGCAAGCTGTTAGGTTCTTTACACTGACAGCCTCATTATCATCATAGCAAATCTATTTCTCATGATCATCCCATTTTATGAATGCAAACATGAAGCCAACGGAAAATGCCACAGTCATACTCTAACAATCTGGCTCCCAAATCTTCTTCTCCTAACCAGGACACCGTAGTACATTATTATTATTATTATTATTATTAACATTATCACATTAAGAGTAAGGCTACTCTATCTCAATGTATGGTTTGTTAGGTGAGTACGGGTTTCATTATAATGCAGCCCATGTGATTGACAATGAGACCAGGAGAGCCAGAGATTATGTATGGAAGGCTCCTTGTCCTGGTCCGTGAGTTCTATGGACCTGGTTGCAAAGAGATTCAGACTTCTTCTAATTTATTCACATTAGATGTATACTTTGTAGTTCCAGTATCTCCTAACACAGTCTGCACATGGTGGCTCAGTTTCATGACAGATGTTGTATGTTGCGTTGTAACATCTGGAGGGATGCTTTCAAATGGCAGTACAAGGGTGAAGAGCTATAACTCCAGGAGCTGGTCCCAAGGGAAGGAAGCTCCCCTGATACAAGGCAGGCAGCACAAAATGATGGAGTACAGAAACTGTGCTCAGAGTCACCTGTGTGGAGACTACACTCGGCGTGCAGTGCTGTCCTGGGATTGGCCTGCGTGTCCAAAAAGCCCAACCAGGCCATGAGCCAGGCATGGTGGTACATACCTATAATCCCAGTACTTGGAAGGCTGAGACAGGAAGATTGCAGGTTTGGGGCCAGTCTTAGCAACTTAGAGGGACCCTCAGCAACATAGTGAGATCCTGTTTCAAAACATAAAAGAAAATAGGGCTGGGCTGGGGGTGTAGCTTGGAGATAGAATGCCTCTGGGTTCAATCTCCAGTACAAAAAAAAAAAAAGAAAAGAACGTGCTTTTACTTGACAATTGCAGAAGGAAAAAAAAAGAATGTGGGTAGAAATTTAGACTTACTGTTTAAACACGCTGAGAATTTTTATTCAATTTTGTCATAGGGACCAGTGGCATCTCTCAAGGGAGTGTGCCGAATTACTGAACCCGTGGTTTTGGGAAGGCCGGGATGGAGGTACGTGGGGAGCCTGTGAGCTGTTGCTCCTGCAAACTCTGGCAAGAGGGTGGGGACAGTAATGACTGGAAATGATAGGGGTGGGAACCCGCGTGTGGCAGTGGGTTCACTTTCTGTCTGAAATTAGCACCTGCAGCATCTCTGGCATGTGGGCGAGGATTGCCAGCCACCTCCCTGCAATACTGTTTTGACTGCTACTGCTGCGAGTGTAAATCCTCATTAAATGTGGGTTGTTGGGAGTTGACAAAAGTAGAAGATATCCGATTCTTTATATATACCATACACGTTATAAGTAATAATTTTCATAGATAGGAATTGTTGAGCGCTTATGAAGTGTCAGGCATTGCATTAAGTTGCATGCATTATTATTCCATCTCAACTTCATAACAGGGTTAGAGATGTACTCAAGGGTAGAACACATGCCTAGCATGTACAAGGCCCTGGGTTCCATCCCCAGCACCGCCAAATAAATAAATATCAAAATAAACTTCACAACAATTCTGTGCCTGTAGTACTTTTATTATGCTCATTCGACAAAAGAAGGGAAAAAGGCACAGAGAACGCAAGACATTTTTCTATGGACACACAGCATGTATGCGAGGAAACCTGGAGTCAAATCCAGGTCAGCCTGACTCCAAAGACCAGATCCAGAAACCCCAGCCCATTGCCTTCCCACAGCCCAGACTTCTGGAAATTTTTCTGTCAGAAGTGAAGTAAGAATCCAGAAAGTCAGCCTCATGATCTATGGTACAACCCAATGACTGTAGTTAATGATATATGGTACCCTTAAAAAATGTTGAGAGTAGATTCAAGGTGTTCTCACCACAAAAATGATAATTACTACATGAGGTAATTCGTATGTTAATTCACCCAATTTAGCCAGCCCACAATGTATATACATTTCAAAATAAGTCATACACAATAATTTTATTTTTCAATTTAAAAAATAAAATAAGGCTGGGCTTGGTGGTGCATGCCTGTAATCCCAGTACTTGGGAGGCTGAGATAGGAGGATCACAGGTTTGAGGCCAGCCTCAGCAATTTAGTGAGACTCAGCAACTTAGTGAGATCCTGTTTCAAAATAAAATATAAAAAAAGGGCTGGGGGGTGTAGTTCAGAGGTAGAATGTCTCTGGGTTCAATCCCAGTACCAAATAAAATAAAATAAAATAAACATTTTTTTAAAAGTTTACTATCTTCACCACACACATATTACCTTAATGTTTTGAAAATCCACTTTAAGAAAATATAAAAATATTTGGGAGGCTGAGACAGGAGGATCACAGGTTCGTGGCCAGCCTCAGCTACTTAGTGAGACCCTGTTTCAGAATAAAGAATAAAAAATAGGGCTAGAGTGTAGCTCAGAGGTAGAATGCCCCGGGTTCAATCCCCAGTACTGAAAAAAAAAGAAAATACAAGAATATAGTAATACAGTTCTTAGCATATATAGCAAACAAAAGAGCAATATACAATGCACTTTAATGGGGAGAAATATAATAATTCAAATAGAGAAAAATGCACTATTAATAGTGTAACACGTGAAAGTCACAAATAAATATGATAAAAAATGTAATCCCCTCTAGAAATGAATTTTAAAGCATAAGATATCATTGTTTTCCCATCAGATAAACAAAAATAAGAAGATTGATACTTTCCAGTGTTCCTAAACAGATGAGTATGGGATACTTCCCATAGTCTTGGCAGAAAGCTACATCAATTTAGGGGTAATTTGGAAATATCCCTTTAAGAATTAAAATTTGTACATATTCACACATTTTGATGCAGCAATTCCAATTCCATGAATATAACCTGTGGAAATATCCTCATGTATATGTGCACAAATATAAACATGTACACATTTTAAATTGAAACAATATCTGTAATAGCAAAATGTCACAAATAATTTAACATAAATAAATAGTGAAGTTATTAAATAAAACATTATAGATCTATATGATCAAATATTATGCAACTATTAAGCCGGGCATGGTGGCGCACTCTTGTAATCCCAGTACTCTGGAGGCTGAGACTGGAGAATCCAGGTTCGCGGCCAGCCTCAGCTACTTAGTGAGGCCCTCCGCAACTTAGTGAGACCCTGTTTCAAAATAAAGAATAAAAAATAGGGCTAGGGGTGTAACCCAGAGGTAGAATGCCACTGGCTTCAATCCCCGGTACCACCAAAAATAAAAAATAAATAAAAATAAAATAGAGCTGGGGGTGTAGCTGGTAGGTAGAATGCCCCTGGTTTCAATCCCTGGTAACCCCCCGAAAAAAATATATATAGTAACTATTAATGTAAAGAGGGTTATAAAACATTAATATATGAACAAAAGATAATATTGGGCACCAAGGTTAGATTTTCAGCCATCAAAGTCTAGACAGGCGTGTGATCCTCATTTTCTAGGAGAGAGCCTCTTACAGACGATTGGGCGGCTGACACTTGAAGAAGCTGTGGGAAACGGACAGGCTGCACTTGCAGCTACCCCGAATGTCATGCTCCTGGTGTCTGCACTGTGCTGGAAGAGAAGAAAGGAAGTAATGATTGAAGTGGGTAAAAAGTCAAATGCTAAGTGATGGAACCTTCCGGCATGCAGAAGGCATCCGGCACTGCGCCCCAGCTTTGTTCAACCCTTCCCATCAGATACGGAGCCCTGAAATGTTAGGGTGCGTGCAGGGCCAACTATCAGGTGGGCTGTAGCAGTGTCGCTGGTAGAACAATATGACCTCATGGGCTGTCTGCCCTTTTGTGAAGCCAACACCTACCCAGGATGATTTTACAGGTACCCGAAGCCTTCCGATTGTCTCTCCCTCCTGCCTTCAGATTCTCAGAAGTGCTTTAGCAAGATAACCTTTTGTTTCACAATCGTGGATAAACTTAGCATGCAGATGCAGGTATTCATGCGAGGCTGTGAGGAGCACGTCTTGGGCACCTGTTTTGATGAGCTAGAGTCCTAGATACCTGAGGAGGGTGGGGGATAAGCCAGGCTGGGATTCCCCCGCCGATTTCACCTACTTTAATTCTCACCTCTTCTGAAACCTGTGCCTACACTAGATTCTTAGCTGTTGTTTAGGTCTCTGAAACCTGCCAGACTTAAGAATATGGAAAAAAATGAAACAAAACAAATATACTCTAAGCTCTACCAATAGGGAGCTGATGAAATAAAAAAAACCATACCTTCAGCTGGGCATAGTGGCACCCACCTGTAATCCCAGTACTTGGGAGAGGATCCCAGATTCGAGGCCAGCCTCAGCAACTTAGTGAGACCCTGTTTCAAAATAAAAAGTAAAAAGGACTGGGGGCATAGGTATAACTTAGAGGTAGGATGACCCTGAGTTCAACCCCCATTACCAAAAGAAAAAAACAAGAAAAGAACCATACCTTAATACAAGTGGAAGGTCATGCAGTTATCAACAAACAAATATATCTTATATATATATAGAAAAATCTCCATGATACAGTGAGAAATCATGGGTAAAAGGCAGATAATCTATCTGGATGTGCTTACATGTGCCTAAAACAATCCTGGAGGCATACATAAGAAAATAAGAAGAGAGAGTTTGGAACTGGGAAGACTGACTGACAGCGGCATATCCAGCTCATATGATTTGGAGCAACTTCTTAAAGAAAAAGAATGTGAACTTATGAGTACAAAATTAATTTCAGGGCTTTGAAGGGGGCTCTGAAGCTTAAGCTTTGCTAGCTTCATGGTAAATCCACGAACATCATTGAATATTTTCGGCAGCTGTTTGAAATTTGTGCCATTTTTATCTATTCAAAAACTAAGCTTTTAAATAATCAGTATATTTTCCAAACTAACTTTGGATAAAGAGATTTGACTAGATCATCAGGCTTCTTGAAAACCTTTGCATTCATATTACCAAATTCATTGTAAAATCTTCAACAGTAATTATGCTGGAACATCATATTTCACCCATCAGACTAGCAAAGTCCAAAAATTTTAAATATACATATATATGTGTGTGTGTGTGTGTGTGTGTGTGTGTGTGTGTGTGTATACATATATATATATACATATATATATATATATTTAGTTAGTGAGGACATGGAGTGTCACACATGCTTAAATTAAATATGAATGATACCATTCAACCCAGAAATTCTATGAATATATCCCACAGGTAGACCGGCATGTGTGCAAAGTAACCTAAGTGTTTTTCATTGAAGCACTGTTTGTACTGCCAAACTATTGGAAACAACTTCAATAGGACACTGGCTGAATAAATCATGCTTTAGCCATCCAAGAGAATATATTGTGCAGCTGAAAAATAAGCAAGGAATCTCTTTTTGTAGTGATACAGAACACTCTTCAATTTATATTTTCAAGTGAAAATGAAAATTCAAAATATTTTGTGGACTATCTTTTTGATGTAATATATTTCCTATAAGCACAGAATATTTCTGAAAGCATTTCACAGACAACTTGCAATATTGGTGTCTCCAGGGAAGGGAAGGGGGTAGCTGGGAACATGAGTGGAGGGAAACATTTACTTTGTACTTTTAAGTTTTGAAATATGTCAACATGCAAGCCAGGCACAGTGGCGCACACCTGTAATCCCAGCACTTGGGAGAGTGAGACAGGAGGATCGCAGGTTCAAGGCCAGTCTCAGCAACTTAGTGAGGCCCTCAGCAAAACCCTGTTTCAAAATAAAAAATAAAATAGGGTTTGGGGTGTGGCTCTGAGGTTCAATTTCCAGTATGAGGGAGGAAGGAAGGGAGGGAGGGAGGGAGGGAGGGAGGGAGGAAGCTGTGCAACTTTTTAAAATATGATTCTGAAAAATAATCAGACTTTTAAATTTTTGGAAAATTCACACCAACCTTAAATTCTAAAGAAGCCTGAAACTATTTTGAAGGCAGCCTATTAAAGCCCCAAACTTTCATAGAGAAATCAATTTCACATTTGATGCAGACCAAAGTGGGGATAATAAAGATTATGAGCATTTTTCCCATCCCCCGGAGGGTGGACTGCTCACATTTAAAAGTCTCATTAGTTATCAATGGTTCCATGCATTTATGATTCTAAACAATGCCTTTTTCCAGGGATTTCTTTTTTAGTGGTCCTGATAAAAATTTCTAGGAAATAATTCAGTAAGTTCCCAGCAGCTGTGGATTCTTCTCTGAGTCCCCTACGGGTCACTTTAGCTTTTCAATGATTAAGGGACCTTCCTTTCCCAAGTCCTGTGCTCCATCACTTAAAGAGGGGGTGTCTGCTACAACAAGGAGACAGAAAAGAGCAATGAGACCCGGTATTTCTTCCTTTATTCCTACTGGGGATTTAGTTATTTTGCTACATTTGAAGAAGGCAAGATTCCTTGGGACATAGTTAAGTCCCAAACCCGAGGGCTCCCATCCTAAAAGAAAGGAGTCTGAGACAGGGAGAATATTGGATCCTACATAGGTATGATTATTCTGAAAATAAGAAACCAGCCACTGGACGAGAGTGCTAACTCAGCCAACAAAAAGAATTAGAATTGAAGAGGCGTCTTTTTATACTCCTGAAGTGTGTGCCCCAAGAGTGCTTTTTTTTTTTTTGTGGTGCTGGGGATTGAACCCAGGGGCATTCTACCTCTGGGCTCCACCCCCAGCCCTATTTTTTATTCTTTATTTTGAAACAGGCTAAGTTGTGGAGGGTCTCACTAAGTAGCTGAGGCTGGCCGCGAACTCGGGTCCTACGGTCTCAGACTCCCGAGTACTGGGGTTACAAGAGTGTTTTAACGCCAAAATGGATTTTTCTTGGAGATGACTAATTTTTTTTTCAAAACAGCTAGTTCTCTAAAGCATGTTTCCACTAGATGGTGCTAGAGCTTCTGCCAACTTCCTGACCTGCTTTTCCCTCAGGAACTAGAAATACAAAACAGACGTCTCTCTGAGGCCCAAATCTGCATGTGTTCTGGTGAGTCCCCCGGAGAAACCCAGGGTGCCAAGACATCCTGGTGGGGGCTGACTTGGGCCCGAAGAGTGAAGACTGTTCCAGGTAATAATACCTTCCGCCGCCCCCACACATACCTGAGCGGACATCTCAAGGCTACATGCTCAACCTTCAGCGCACCTCCTTTGCCAAAATTCTGCTCTTCCCTGTAGGGGTATGTGAGGCAGGGGTGGGCCCTGAGTGCCGGGGAAGTGCACGCCATGGAAACACGTCTCCCACACCCACCCACACTCCCCACACCGCTCAAGGATGGCTCCCTTGACAAGCCTTTCAGCCTTTCCATACTGTGCTGGCCCATATGAATCATACTTTCCTCTGAATTTCTGTGGCATTATTAATTTTACCTCCCTTTGGGCCTACCAGAGGTTGCTTTAGAATATTATTTTACTAGTTTCAAATTATTTTAAGGCAGGAACCATGTTATAACTATCTTTTGTGTTTGTGTGTGACTGTGTGTGAGTGTGTGTGTGTGTGTGTGTGTGTGTGTGTGTGTGTGTGTGTTTACTGGTGATTGAAACTAGGAGCATTCTATTCTGAACTAAAGCCCCAGTCCTTTATTTTTCTTTGGAAACAGGGCCTCACTAAGTTTCTGAGAGTCTCCCTAAGTTGCTGAGGCTAGCCCTCAAACCTGCAATCCTCCTGTCTCAGCCTCCCAAACACTGGGATTACAGAAGCATGCTGCTGCACCCAGCTTATGATTATTTTTGTTATCACCCACATCAGCGAGTATTGTACCATTAATTTGTGCATAGAAATTAGATCAGGAGTGCTGACAAGCTGAAGGAGGTGTTCAGAAATGTTGGTAAGTAGCCAGGCGTGGTGGCGCATGCTTGTAATCCCAGTACTTTGGGAGGCGGAGACCGGAGGATCCGGGTTCGCAGCCAGCCTCAGCTCTCTCTCTCCCTGTCTCTCTCTCTCTCTCTCTCTCTCTCTCTCTTTCTCTCTCTCTCTCCCCCTAGTGAGGCCCTCCACAACTTCGTGAGACCCGGTTTCAAAATAAAGTATAAAAAAATAGGGCCGGGGGTGTAGTGCGGAGGTAGAACGCCCCTGGGTTCAATCCCCGGTACCGCAAAAAAAAAAAAAAAAGAAATGTTGGAAAATGGCCTGAGTGGACTGAGAGGATGCTGGCCTCAGGTGGCCACTACGTGGACTTAGGAATATGGTCTTAGAAATCATTCTCTCTCAGGAGCTATTTGACGATCTCTAAAAATAAATAAATAAATAAACAAATAAATAAATGGATTGAACTATCCTAACTCCACGTTTTTGGCATTAGTTTTGATTTCCAATGTCTTATTTCTATGATGTAACCTTTTCAGTATCGCCCCCCTTGAGAGAGCCATTGAGACAGGAATGTTTTGTACTTAAGATAGGTGGAAGGATATTTATGCTAAAGTGAATGGTACCTCCCTCTCTAGTCCTCTTTATTCTTGCCTTCATTTTTTTTTCTCTCCCCCAGCCTGTGGCTTGGAACAGCCCTGGCATTCAACACTGCTCTCCTCTAGTGCACATCCTCTCCACTCCCACAGGAGGAGCAAGCCAGGGTGAGTGGAAACCAAGGTACATGGTGACAACTGGATACTATAGGGCCATGATCAAGAGCTGGAGGAGGCGCCAGGCATGGAGGCACACGCTTGTAATCCCAGTACTTGGGAGGCGGAGACCAGAGGATCCGGGTTCGCAGCCAGCCTCAGCTACTTAGTGAGGCCCTCCGCAACTTCGTGAGACCTGGTTTCAAAATAAAGGATAAAAAATAGGACTGGGGTGTAGCTCCGAGGTAGAACCCCCCTGGGTTCAATCCCTGGTACCGCAAAAAAAAAAAAAAAAAGAGCGGGAGGAGCTGTGCAGCTGTAGGAGCACAGGCTGCATTTTGGAAGAAGAGCAGAGGAACATGGGCTCTTGTGGAAGAGTGAGGCTCGTGCTAATCACCGTCACTGGGGACTTTGATGGTGGAAGAGGACACCTCCAGACAGAGGCAGCGAGGACTTGAGATAGGGAGAAGGTCAATAACTTTCGATTGGCGAAAGGCAAAGGAAGTATCAGACCAATTAGTTGTTGATAACTAAGTCGATGCTGAGAAAGAAAAGCAAAGTGGAGACTGGAAGGGACCATCCAACTCAATATACACATGTCACACAAAACCACTGTCGGAAGAACAGTAGAGCTAGAGCGTTCCAGTGGACACGTCCAAGAGAAGAAAAAGCAAAAGTGAGAAAGGGCGCATGTACTTACGAGAACTTCCATGATAAAGGTCATAGCATAAATCAAGGAAAAATAAAAATCTGTGTAAAAAAAAACTGACTCATGGCGTGGTGAAAAATAAGATTGGATATCTACCTAGTATCATATAAAAAGTGGACTCAGCATACGAAATAAGGCCATTATGATAAGCAGAAAGAATTAGTGTACAGCAGTATTATAATTGTTTCTGTTCCGATTTCTAGGAGGCAGTATTTTCAATGTCTAAAACTTACAGAGGACAATGACACAGTTGTCCCCCTTAGCCACAAGGACTACATCGCAGGACCTCCAGTGAATTCAGGAAGCCACCCCTACCACCAAGCACTGTAAACGCTGAGTGTTTTTCCTAATGTAACTGGGACACTGCCATACAGTAGCAGAGTTAGTCTGTCCTTCCACGATTGTTTCCTGGTGCACCACTACTCCTGTGCTTTGAAGCCATTAACTAAGATAAGAGTAACTTGAACACAAGTACTGTGAAACCTTAACAGTCTATGGGATAACCAAGATGGCCACTAAGTGACTAACGGCGGGCCCACATACAGTGTGGAGATGTTGGGCAAAGGGATGATTCACATCCCGGGCAGGATGGGGCAGGATGGTGTGAGATTCTGTCACTCAGAATAGTACACCATTTAAAACTCACAGATTATTTATATCTGGGATTTTCCATTTAATATTTAATATTTTCAGACCACAGTTGACTGAAACTGAGGAAAGTGGTGGTGGGTATAGGAGAGTGGAGGTGGGAACTACTATACAATGGAGCTTCAGGAGTCAACAAGAAAATAAAAGTAACTCAACAAAACAATGGGCAAAGCGTGTGGCTAAGCAATGTGCATGACAAGACGCTAATGAGTATATGAAGAGCTCCTCAAAGCCACTAGAAACCAAAGAATTGAAGATTAAACAGCAATGAAATAGCACCTTGAAGCTACTAGATTCATCAAAATACGCCAAGGGTTGTTGGGGACAGTGGACTGCAAAGATTCCTGCCTGCACTTTGGTGAGCACACAGCCAGTTCAGCATTCCAGAGAGCAATCTGCGAGACATTGTCAAATAAGCACGCCATTGCCTTCCAACCCCGGAACAATGACCCTGGATACTATTGCCCCAGAGAACTCACACAGGCCCATGAAGGACAAGGGTGTTCCTGGCAGCATTGTTTGTGATACAGGGCAGCTGAAACTATTTGGGCGACCATCAGTGAAAGAGAGCAGAGGTAAATATGCTGAATTCACACTGCGGAACATCGGGCAGTGGTTCAAAGCAGCAGCTCCTATACACACAAGGAAAGTGAGTAGATCTCTAACACTCACTCTGCTCAAAAAAGTGAAAAACATAAGATCACATTTATGTAAATTAAAAATACATGTACACAAACAGTACAGAATTCTTTAAAATAAAAAAGGAATAAATAAGAAAAATAAGGGAGGAGGCTTGAATAAATCAAAGGAGATAAATGTGTGCCATGAAGTGAACACGGTAATTAATTCTACTGTCTGGCCCTGCACCCTCACCCCCAAATAAAGATTAAAGAGGCAAATCATAATAAACCCTAGGAAGTGCCGTAGAGACTAGTTTCAAATGGTCTGGAAGTTTGGAAGAGAGATCAGGCAAAGGCTTTGCCAAGGACATGAGAGTTGGGTCCTGGAGGGTACATAAGGGTTTGCAGAAAGGGGCAAAAGGGGAAATGTAATCTAAGAGCAACTGTAGACAAAAGACAACAAGGGAGAGAAGAGACAGAATTTGATAGGCTCTTAAGTCAGTGATTTTTCCGAGTTGCAAATCTGGCCCTACCACTGGCTTTTTTTTTTTTTTTTTTTTTTTTTTTTTTTTTGGTGGTGGTACTAGGGATAGAACCCTAGGGCATTCTATCTCTGAACTACACCCCCAGACCCCCCAGACCCCCCAGACCCATTTTTTATTTATTTTTGAAACAGGGTCTCACTAAGTTGCCTAGGACCTAAGTTGCTGAGGCTGGCCTTGAACCTGTGATCCTTCTGTTTCAGTCACCCAAGTACTGGGATTATGGCTGTGCACCATTACTCCTGGCCCTGCCACTGGCTTTCAATCCTTCAGTGGGTCTTCCTGCTCTCAGGATAAACAGTGATTATTTCTTCTTCTTCTTCTTCTTCTTCTTCTTCTTCTTCTTCTTCTTCTTCTTCTTGAACCAGGGGCTGAACCTGAGGTATTCTACCCTGAGCTACACCCCCAGTCCCCCATATATATATATATATATATATATATATATATATATAGTTTTATTGGTATATTATAGTCTCACATCATAATATAAATCATCATGATAATGATATGCATGCACACAGCACTTGGTGGGCTTTCCCCCAGTTCCCTCCCCATCCCCCTTCCCCATACAGGGTATTGAGATTGATATTAGTATTCTCACATATATAAATAATTTTGATGGAGGTAATTGCTTCACTGATCCTCCTACTCCCCCCTCCCCTTCCCCTAGACCACCTCCCTGGCTCCACTGCAGTTTCTCCTCCATTATCCAAAGTCCCTCTAGAAGAAAACATATGACCCTTCACTTTCTGTGACTGGCTAATCTCACTTAACAGAATGTTCTCCAGGTCCATCCATTTTCCTGCAAATGACATAATTTTGTTCTTCTTGATTGCAGAATAGAATCCCATTGTGTGTATATCCCATAATTTTGTAGTCCATTCATCTGTTGATGGACACCTAGGTTGGTTTCACAATTTGGCCATCGCAAATTGTGCTACTATGAACATGGATATGCATATATTACTGTAATTCTATGATTTCAGTCCCTTTGGAAAGATACTCAGGAGTGGTAGAACTGGATATTTTTTAAATTATGAAACAGGGTCTCACTAAATTGCTAAAGGTCTTGCTAAGTTGTAGAGGCTGGCCTCTAACCTAGCCTGACTCAGCCTTCCAAATGCTGGGATTACAGGTGTGTGCCACCACGCCCAGCTAAACACTGATTTCTTAATGTGGTCAGCTAGGCTCCATGCCCCCTGGTCTATGCTGGAACCATCAGTTTCCTCTGAGCCATGAGACCTCCACCCTTGGCCTCTGAAATACATTGGCTTTCTTGCAGCCCCTGGAGTGAGCCAATGACCCTCTGCCTCAGGGTTTTCCAATGCCTTCCCACCTGAATCCCCCCCCACTCTCTGCCTTCCTCATTACAGGATTCAGCTGAAGCATCATTTCCAAACTTCACATTATTTAAAATGTCTGTGTTTGCATGTCATACACAAGGGCATATATATAATTTTAAAAACAAACAAAACATGCATATGTTGGGGATGCCTGATCAATATATTTTTACTAACAAGAGATAGGATAAAACATGTTTACAAACTATTCCAACAGGTCAGAGGGTCAGCACTATGAATCTGCATCCAAATCAACAAGGAGCTATTTTCAGATAGTTCTGCTTGACCCCATACCTACAGAATTGGAACTCCATGGGTTTGGGGCAAGAGCAGATTTGTGAAGCTCCTCAGATGACTGTGCCCAAAGCCTCTGGTAAAGGAATCCAGATTCTGATACCAGGATTCCTAAACCTGGCTTCTCATCATCATCATCATCACACAGGATGCTGAAAGACAAACAACAACAAAAACATCCCAGGAGATTTTGCTGACTTGCCAGGTTTAAGAACTGTATTTATCAGCATTCTCACAGCTACAATATAAAAGACTTGACCACCTACCTTAGAGAAAGGACGATTTATTAGTTCACGGCTTCAGGGTCCAGTCCATGTGAGGCTGGGGACCTCAGATCTGAGGGCATGGCGGCAAGAAGAAGAGAGCGAGAGAGCACAAGGCTTTGCTCCTCACATCATGGAGACTGGAAGCAAGCAAGTGATCAGGGGGAAGAGGAACCATAAGTAATCTCCAAGGCCGCACCCCCAGGGACCTACCTTCTCCAGCCACACCCTACCAGCCTAGGCCACCACCCAGATAAATCCACTACTGGGATTACAACCCTCATGACTCAATTGTGTCAACTCAAACACCAATTTATGAGCTCTTCTGGGGTCATTTTATATCTAACTATAATAGGAACCATTGGAGTAAGAGCCAGAATATCACTAAATGGACTTCATCAATCTTAGTTTCTTTGAGAACAGGGATCATCCCCATGCTTATCTTCCAAAATTTTAAGATGGGAGAATTTCCAATACATCCTAAAACCTACCACTCCAAAAGCCAAAAAGCAAGGCAACCTGGAGCATGTCTCTTCTAGGGACTGTTCACCACAATGCAGGAGAGGGCTGCTGTCTCTATGACCACCAGCACTCCACCATGGTTGTGGCCATCCTGTGGAAAGCCCTGGTCATTCAGACATTACCAGACATTTTGGAGATGCTCAACTGAATAAGATACAGAGGCATGTACATATTTTCCTACAATATATGCAACCAAGTTAAAAATGTCTTCATACAGGAGATATTTCATGAACTCTAAGAGTCCTGGGGAGGGTGTTAATGTAATTGCCACCCCATCAACATCCCATGAAGATACCATTACTTTGAGATTAGTTTACAAACCCACCAAAAGGATAATCCATTCTGCCTCTAACTCTCATGGTACTCTGTACACACCTCTGTCATAAAATGTACAGTTGTCCTTCAGTATCTGCAAGGATTAGTTCTAGGGTCCCCCTGTGGACACCAAAATCTACACATAATCCAGTTTCTTACATAAATTGGTGCAATATTTGCATAGAACCTATGCACATCTCCTATATACTTTAAGTCATGTCTAGATTACCTACAATACCCAACAGAGTATAAATGCAATGTTAATAGTTGTTACACTATATCGTTTAGGGAATATTGCCAAGAAAAAAATAGTTTGTACATATTCAGCATAGATGCAATTTTTTCCAAAGATTTTCCATCCTTGGTCAGTTGAATTCAAAGAAAGGAAACCCACAGACACAGCCAACTCTACTACATTGACCATTACTATTTGTCTCTTTCATTAGACCGGGAGCTCCTTGGCATCCGGCCTGGTAGCTTAGTCATGTCTTAGAACCCAGTAGAGCTAGTAAAGGGATTGTCCTTTTTTCTAAGGCAATTAACTCCCTTTCTCTTCCCCCTCCTAGATCATTCTACCAAGCACCTCCTCCACACAAAATGAAGAACATCAATTATTTTAATTTTTGCTAATCTGATTCTTTAAAATAATAGTCTGAGAACTTTAGTAAATATCTATTGTACCATTCATTGACCCTAAGTCAGATTTTTCTTCCTCTTAAGAAAGCTCAGTGAACTATAAGAATATATGAATTAAAAATATGTTTCTTAAACAGAAGTCTCCAAGTGACCTCAGCCCATACTAACACAGTACCTCTTCATCCAGCTCTTGGGGTGTGAAGGGACCCAGTCCTGAGGTGCAGCCCTGTGCGGCAATCTACGTCTTCATTGCACCAGGCCGTTACTCATTGTTCACCATTCCAGGGAAAGGCCTGAACAAAAGATTGCCTATGCTTTCATAACCTCAGAAATTGCTTCACAAGAGCAAATCCAGCATTACGGGGCAACAGATGACCACACTTACTGTCTAAAGAAATTGCTGGAAACTTGCTTTGCAATTCCCCTGGTTGGCCTAGTACCCTGCAGCCTCATATCCAGTAGCCTAGCACAGATGTCTCTTTCCTCTGATTTCCCTAATATACTTAAAGCAGACATTGCACTCCACCGTGTTGCTTGTCCCCTTCTGCACCAGCTGGAACTCCATGAATCCCAAGCTTTACATGCTTAGAATGACCCACAAAGATATAACAGCAAAGGCAGGAGTCCCAGAAATTGCACTTGGAGCCACTCTGCATGCTTAGTTGTTATGCACATTACTAATAATTTGCAAATGAATACAACTCAGGAGCACATGTAAGGTCAGGGTGACATCTTTAGCTTCTTTAGTTTATTTGTTTATTTATTATTTATTATTATTTATTTTGTGGTGTTGGGGATTAAACTCAGGGGTGTTCTACCTCCGAGCTACTCCCCTAGCCTAATTTCATTTTTTATTTTGTGACAGGGTCTTGGTAAGTTGCTGAAGCTGACCTGGAACCTGCGATCCTCTTGCCTCAGCCTCCCAAGGACTGAGATTATGGCGTGCGCCACCACACCTGGCTCACTTCTTTAATTTCTACAATTCCCATGTCCTCTGTATACACCTGACTTGATAGCTCTGAGAATGCCTGAATTCTTAAACATGTGAGCTAGTCGACATGTTCTATTCACAAGCAAGGCAGACCATTTCCTCAGTATCCCCAGAACCACCCATCTTACCAGCTCGGAATAAAATAATAGACAGTCCCAACGGAACCAGGCAAGCTGAAGCCCCGGCTCCAGGACACGCATGATGTCAGCTGTGGCTGAGCTCCCGTGAATGGCTTGGCAGTGAGCCTATTCAGTCTGTTGATTTCTAAAAGCAAACTGCCCACATTCGGAAAGCGCCAGGCTGTGAAGCATGCATTCAAGGCAGGCAGTGAAGGAGTCTGGCTTCCCTCTGAGAATGAAATAAAGATCCATGGAGGCAGTCGCTGCAAAAGCAGGACTCCAGGTTCCTTCCTGGTGGCTGAGATGGGGCATCATGAGTTGTTTCCCACAGGCAGAGTTAACATTCCAGACAGCAAATCATTTGATTTCCCCTCACTTCCAATAACCAAGTTTTAAATCTGATTTTATTATTTCACCTTCGGAAAAAGTCAGTGTGACTCTTGGGTTTTGTGTGTGTGTGTGTGTGTGTGTGTGTGTGTGTGTGTGTGTTACTGGGGATTAAGCCTAGAGCATTCTATCTCTGAGCTACACCCCCAGCCCTATTTTGTTTTATTTTGAAGCAGGGCCTCACTAAGTTGCTGAGGTTGGCCTTGAACCTGCCTCCAGGCCTCCTGTCTCAGCCTCCTAAGTACTGGGATTATAGGCATGTGCCACCAAGCCCAGCACAACGTGACTCTTAAATCCATTTCCTCCCTCCCTTCCCTACTGCTCCGCCATTAGTTCATGGTCTCATCATTTCTCACCTACAAGACTACAATATCCACCTAATTGCTACAATATCCATCAGATTGGCTTCTCTACCTCTCCATTTCACTGCCCACTCCAGTCCGCTCTCCCTGTTACTGCCAGATATTTTTTATACCTTCTAATCTGATCACATTAAGACCTTGTATGAAATCCTCAAGAGGAGGCCCATTTCCAGAAGGATAACGCCCAAACTCAAGAGCACGCATGGCCTACAAGGCCTTTCGTGGTTTGGCTGCCTATCATGCCAGCCTCATTCTCTGCCATCTCTTTCCCAAATCTCCAATTAAGCCTACACTCTTCGCACTTCCCCGATGAGAAGGTGCCCAGGCTTCTACTTTTGCAGAATCTATTTCCCCTCTTTGTAAGCCTTGGCTATATCCTCCTCTACAAAGGTAAGAAAGAGCACCTTTGTAAGACAGGTCAGCTTGAGTATTGCCTTACCCCCCAGGCCTTCTTTGCTTCCCCAACAATGCCACGTGCTTTCTCCTTTATGCATCTAATGTACTCTGCATCTGTCTCGACACAACACTTATCACACTCTGCTGTTGTTTGTTATCTGTTTCTTGCCTCAATTTGATGGAGAGCTCTTTGGGAACAGAGGACCAGTCTTGTATATCTGGGTTACAAGACTGCATACTGTAATAAAAAAGAAAAAAAGTGGCCAGGCGTGGTGGTGCACGCTTGTAATCCCAGTACTTGGGAGGCTGAGACTGGAGGATCCGGGTTGGTGGCCAGCCTCAGCTACTTAGTGAGGCCCTCCACAACTTAGTGAGACCCTGTTTCAAAATAAAGAATAAAAAAATAGGGCTGGGGGTGTAGCTCGGAGGTAGAATGCCCC
>PVJS01016241.1:7024-37864 GCA_004027185.1 Glis glis
TACCTAGTGAGTCCCTCCGCAACTTTGTGAGACCCGGTTTCAAAATAAAGTATAAAAAAATAGGGCCGGGGGTGTAGCGCGGAGGTAGAACGCCCCTGGGTTCAATCCCCAGTACCACAAAAAAAAAAAGAACCTAGAATAGCCAAAACAATCTTTAAAAAGAATTAGGCTGCACCATTACTATAAAGCTACAGTATTTTAAAAACCTGTTACTGGCATAAGAATAGACAAATAGATCAACGGAATAACAGAGGTTCCAGAAATAGACCCAGAATAGTAAGGTCAAATGGTTCTCAACAAGGGCATCACAACAATTTGATTGTAGGAAAGTAGTAGTTTCAACAAACGGTGCTAGAACAACTTCATATGCATAATGAGAAAAAAAAGAATCCCAAGTCCTACCTCACACCAAACACAGAAATTAATTAGAGCTGGATTATAGATGTAAAAGCTAAAACTATAAAGCTGCTAGAAAAAAGCACAGGAGCGTATCTTTGTAAAGTTTACAAAACATGGAAAGCATTCACCATCAAAGAAAAAGGTAAGGTGGACTGCATCGAAACAAACCTCTGTTCATCAGAAGTCACAGTTAGGAAAGTGAGCGAGCAAATTCAAGACAAGAGAAGAAACTCATGATACACACATATCTGCCAAAGGCCTGTACACAGAACACATGATCTTTGCTAACTCAGAAGTAAGGAGACAGGTGGCCCAACGAAAATGGACAAAAAAGTCTGTTCAGATGCTAATGGGCACATGCTCAACACAAGACATCAGAGAAATACAAACGAACAGCAGCCGGCCACGCTGCAACATGCACCTGAGAACAGCCGGCGCGAGAGGACTGGCAGCACCGAGGAGCTGGGCCGAAGCCGGGCGTGGTGGTGCACGCCTGTAATCCCAGTACCTGGGAGGCAGAGACCGGAGGATCTGGGTTCGCGGCCAGCCTCAGCTACTTAGTGAGGCCCTCCGCAACTTCATGAGACCCGGTTTCAAAATAAAGTATAAAAAGTAGGGCCGGGGGTGTAGCTCAGAGGTAAAACGCCCCTGGGTTCAATCCCTGGTACCGCAAAAAAAAAAAAAGAGTAGCTGGGCCGAGTGTTAGAACTAGAATTCTCACGTGTCGCTGGTCCGATTGCAAAAGTTTAACCAGTTTTCAAAAAGTTAAACACGCAGCTAGCCACACTATAGCCTAGTAATTCCACTCCCAAGTTATGGAAAGGCAAAAAAAATATGTGTCCACACACACTTTGTACTTAAATTTTGTACCTTTTCTTAAATGTTTCTCACATTTCAAAAATGATATTAAAAATAAAGAGCTGAATGTGGTGGTGCACACCTGCCTGCAATGCCAGTACTTGGGAGGCTGAGACAGGAGCATCGCAGGTTCGAGGCCAGCCTCAGTAACTTAGTGAGACCCTGTTTCAAAATAAAAAGTAAAATAGGGCTGAGGGTGTAGCTCAGAGGTAGAGGGCCCTTGGGTTCAACCCCCAGTACCACACACACACACACACACACACACACACACACATACATACACTAATAATAACAATAGCAAGGAAGAAGGGAAGGAAGGTAGGTAGGTAGATGACCCTGCTGAAGATCGCCGTGGAAGCCGACTCAGATTGAACAAAGACCAGGGTGCTCTGATCTTAAGGCACTATGGAGACTGGGTAGGGGGAGGGGACCTGAAGATATGATGTCAGTGCCGTCACCTACAGGCAGCATTTGTAACAAATGATATACAATGTATTTGCTAAACTAATGATACAATAGCTGGAGGGGCAATCTGGGGGGACAACTAAATGGAAAATAATTATTTCCCTGAAGCAAAACTAAGTTTTGCCAATGGCCCAGGGCGTCACCATGCACCCACCCGTCTGGTAACGATGGGATCCAGGTCCTTGGGCTCCCGGTGGCTCAGGGTCATGAGATTCGCATTGAGCGTCCTGATGCGCTGGAGGCGGAGGCGGATGTAGCGCGCAGAGGTGAACTCCAGCAACTCGGGAGAAAGATCGTCTGCACTTGGTCTGCCGTTGATGAGCGATGTGTGAATCTGAAGGTGAAGAGAGAAAAATAAATGTCCGTTTTAAGCATGCAAAAATATAGCCCTGGCTGTTTAACTTCCGGACATCGTCTTTGCAATGATACTATCTGAAATCAAAGCTCAACAATTAACGCTCTTGTAAAATCTGTCTAACGTGCGTAACTTCTCATGAATCATCCTGATTCTCATTTTGTCTTTAATTTCTGGCAGTCATCCACTCCGGTATCTGAGATTTCTGGGGATTTTTAACAGGACACTTCCCAGTGTGGTGATGACAGTTTAGCATCTTTTATTAGGCTGAGGTTTCTCAGAGGCAAATTCCGAAAGGCATGAATAGGCTGGGAGGGCGAGGAGAGGGGCCAGCACCCTTACTCATACCTGCTGTCTTCACTAAGCTCTGCTCTGAAAGCGCGCAGGGCTGTGTGTGGGGCTCCTTCCACGAAGTGCACTTCAGAACGTCTTTTGTCATTTTGTCTCATCACACCAGGTGCTACTAAAGAATGTGTGTTTTCATTGCAGTCTGACTGGAATGAAGTGTTTGCAGCCTGGGCGTGTAGAGCACCGAGCTCTAATACTTCATGGGCATCCCCCTGTCGACTCTCAATAACCTCCCAGAAGCAAGAGATGTACACAGGAAAATTAGGGAACTACATCCTTTAGGTGCATTTTGGCTTTTTTTTTTTTTGTGGCACTGGGGATTGAACCCAGGGGTGTTCTGCCTGAGCTACACACCCAGCCCTATTTTATTTTTTATTTTAAAACAGGGTCTCTAAGTTGCTGACAGCCTCACTAAGTTGCTGAGGCTGGCCTTGAACCTGCAATCCTCCTGTCTCAGCCTCCCAAGTACTGGGATTACAGGCCTGCATCACCATGCCTGGCTTGGCTCTCTTTTTAATATCTCTACAAACACTCTTGCACTGGCGTTATGAAAAGATGCTCTGAAGGAGAAACTGCTGGAGTTGTTCAACCACAGCAGAGTGAAGACTGGGGTGCCTCCAGGAAGGGAAGAAATCAACAAGGTCAATGGATCTGGAGTGAGATTACTCACACTAGACACCATCGGGGCTGCTTTAAAGAGCGCCACGTGACTGGATTACGATCTCTGTATTGAGAGGGTCTTGGAGTGTTGAGCGTGGGCTCCTTCCTGCCCTGGCTGGCTTACCCTTGGAGGCAGGGTTTCTGATGACCGAGAGCCGCAGCTGCCCAGGGCACGTACCTCCCCGTGCTCAAGTGGCACTAGTTTCGAGTAGTATGAGGTGCAGATGACTTCGTTGTCAGCTCTGTAAGTGGGCGGCCCCCGTCTTGGAGTGATGTTGTAGCGCGTCAAGCACTCTGTGTCGCTGACTGCGTAGTACTGCCAGGGGCTGAAGGTGGTGCCGTTCAGAGAGCGCTCCAAAATCCAGTTTCCGGGGCGGGGGGAGTTGGCAGCTTTAATGATGATGTATGCGACTTGAAAGACCTGGAACAGACAGTGGGAAATCTCAATCGTGAGTCAGCACAGCAGATGCGGAAAGACAGATACTGCCGCCTGAGCCCAGTTACGTGTGGATGCTATAGCAGGAATCTAGAAGCAGTGGAGCTGGAAGAAGGGAAGGGGTCAAGGATATGAAGTTTCAGCTATGCAAGATGAGTAAGTTCTGACGATCGCAGGTACGGCACCGTAAGACAGGTAATAATACTCTACCATGTTACTAAGAGGATGGATCCTACATGTTCTCGCCACATAAACCAAGGTAAGTCTAGAAGAGATGGATATGCCCACTGTCTTGAAATGTGTTTATTACATCGTAGGGTATACATACACCAAGTCCTCACGTTGTACACATCAAATATATAAAGTTTAAAGATTGGCTGGGCACAGTGGCACACACCCTGTTATCCCAGTCCTTGGGAGGCTGAGACAGGAGGATCGCAATTTAGAGGCCAGCCCCAGCAACCTAATGAGACCCTATCTCAAAATAAAAAAATAAAAAGAGCTGGCGGGGGTATCTCAGCAGTAGAGCACCCCTGGGTTCTATTCCCAGTACCACATACTCACACATAATAAATAAAAATTTAAAAATAGAATCAGTAGCAATTGCTCAAAAACTGAAGAGCTCTGGTGGGCACTGTTGTATGATGACTGTCAATGTCTTTCTGTGCTGTTGAGTGTAACTGCTCACACATACTAATCAGGAACGTGTCTCAGGAGTATGATCCAGTGGAATTGTTTTCATAATAATCTCACAAATAAATTTGCATCTTATTATGAACAGCAGTGTTAGCATTAATATAGGCACTTGCTCTATTGTTTCCAATGTCTTTATCCATCTGGACTCTGGCTGATAATAGTAGCTTATATTATATTAATAGCAAGGTTTAATGTATTTCTCAATGTGATTTAGAGATATAATGCATCTGAACAGTTGACAAAAGGTCAGCTCACTACAAGTCTACTAAAAATGGCTAAAATCCAAAACACTGACCAAACCAAATGTGGGCGAGGATATGGAGCAACAAGGACTCTCATTCATTGCTGGGGGGAATGCTGAGAGGTTAAGCCACTTCCCAAGACAGTCTGGCAGTTTCTTATAAAACTCAATATAATCACCATATGATCTTGTAATCAAATACATTGTATTTACTCAAATAAACAAATAAACGGTATTTACTCAAATACATGGAAAACTTACAAAACTTGCACTTCAATGTTGTTTATATTAGCTTTATTCATATTTGGCAAAATTTGGAAGCAACCAAGAAGCCCTTTGACAGGGGAATGGATACACAAATTATGGTGCATCCAGACAATCAAATAGTATTCAGCAATAAAAAGATGTGAGTTCTCAAGTCACAAAAAGAAATAGAGGAATTTTAAATGTATATTACTGAGTGACAGAAACCAATATGAAAAGGCTACATACAGTATGATTCCAACTATATGACATTCTGGAAAAGACGAAATGGATATGATGGATATTGTCATAAAATCAGTGGTTGCCCGGATCTCAGGGGGAGGGAGGGATGAGGGGGGAGCACAGGAGGGTTTTAGGTAGTAAACTACTCTGCACCACACAGTAGTGGTGGATACATGACATTATATATTTGTCAAAACCTATAAAATGGACAAGAGTGAACCCTAAAGTAAACTAGAGATTCGGTTAATAATAATAATGACTTATCGATTTATCAATATATTCCATCAGTTGTAACAAATGTGCCACACTAATGCAAGATGTTAATAATAGGAGAAATCCAAGGACAATAATGAGTGAGAAGGGCCGGGCGTGGCAGTACATGCCTATAATCCCAGTATTTGGGAGGCTGACACGGGAGGATTATAGGTTTGAGACCAGCCTCAGCAATTAGGTGAGACTCTCAGCAACCTAGGGAGACACTGTTTAAAAATAACAATGGCTGCTGGGCATCGTGGTGCACACTTGTAATCCCAGTACTTGGGAGGCTGAGACCAGAGGATCCCTGTTCATGGCCAGCCTCAGCTACTTAGTGAGGCCCTCCGCAACTTAGTGAGACCCTGTTCCAAAATAAAGAATAAAAAATAGGGCTGGGGGTGTAGCTTAGAGGTAGAATGCCCCTGGGTTCAATCCCCAGTACCGCAAATAAATAAATAAATAAATGTAAATAAATAAAAATTACAACAGCTGGGGGTGTAGCTCAGAGGTAGGATGATTATGGATTCAATCCCCAGTACCAAGAAAAAAAAATGGTGAGAATAAAAATGGGAAGTCTATACTTTCTGCTTGTTTTATTGTAAACCTAAAACTGTACAAACCATTCATTTAAAAAGAATTAGACGGCCGGGCGTGGTGGCGCACGCTTGTAATCCCAGTACTTTGGGAGGCAGAGACCGGAGGATCCGGGTTCGCGGCCAGCCTCAGCTATCTTGCTCTCTCTCCCTCTCGCTGTCTCTCTCTCTTTCTCTCTACTTAGTGAGGCCCTCCGCAACTTTGTGAGACCCGGTTTCAAAATAAAGTATAAAAAATAGGGCCAGGGGTGTAGCGCGGAGGTAGAACACCCCTGCGTTCAATCGCCGGTACCGAAAAAAAAAATAAAAAAAAAAAGAATTAGACGTCAGAGTAGAGAGGAAGCAAACAGGGAGTGGAGGGAGTACAGACTATTACCAGTGAGGAAAGTAGCCAGCAAATCTTGGATTTGGAAAATCTACCCCCAAATCTAGCAGTAGGGAGGACTCCTCTCTCCAAGAAGGAAGCCCTCCCGGAGCACTGCCGAGGACAGGAAATACACTGGCCTGCAAGAAAGCTCTTTTGTTTTATGATAACTCCACATTATAGGACCTTTTCTATTTTTTTGCAGTGATTCAGGGTCCTCCCTGAATTCTATAATCTGGAGACATAGAAAAGATGTCACCTTCCATGTTCATGTAACTGTCCTTCACATACTTGAACCTAACCCTCATCTGTCCCTCCAGAATCCAAAGTCTCTTCATTTTTTTGCTTCAGCCTCCATGTTTGCTGAAAGCATCATTACTTAAGACACCGCTGTCCCTGCATGGTACTGTGGACACGCCTTTTTTTTTTTTTTTGCGGTACCGGGGATTGAACCCAGGGGCGTTCTACCTCCGTGCTACGCCCCCGGCCCTATTTTTTATACTTTATTTTGAAACCGGGTCTCACGAAGTTGCAGAGGGCCTCACTAAGGAGAGAGAGAGAGAGAGAGAGAGAGCGAGAGAGCTGACGCTGGCCGCGAACCCGGATCCTTCGGTCGGTCTCCGCCTCCCAAAGTACTGGGATTACAAGCGTGTGCCACCACGCCCGGCGCTGGACATGCCTTATTTTAAAATGCAGTTCCCAGGACCCATCCCTGGTCCTGCAAAACTCCAAACACTTCCTCGTTTCCGTGAGCCAGCCTGGACCGGCCTCACTGTTCCGAGTAAACGGGGTTACTAACCCAGGTGGGTGCTGCGGTCCACGACTGCAGGCTCCCTCTTCCACATGAGTCGCCGCTCACTCCAGATTTCTTCTAGCCCAGATTGACACATGAAAATTTTGTTTAAAGCAAAGCCCGGTATTTTTATTTTTAGCTCTCTGTATCCGTGGGTTCTGAACCCATGGATTCAAACAACCGCAGCTTGAAATGCTTTTTTAAATTTCATCTAGTACAGTGTAACAAGTATTTTTATAGCATTTACATGATGTTAGGTATTATAAATCATCTAGAGATGACTTAAAGCATACGGAAGGATGTGGATAGATTATGAAAAATACTATGTGTGTGTGTGTATGTGTGTGTGTGTGTGTGTGTGTGTGTAACATGCGACCTCTGAGCTATACCCACAGCCCTTTTGATTATTATTTTTTAATTTTTGAAACAGGGTCTTGCTAAGTTGCTGAGGGTCTCGCTAAGTTGCTGAGCCTGGCCTAGAACCTGTGGTCCTCCTGTCTCAGCCTCCTGAGTACTGGGGTTACAGAAATGCATCACCGTATATCTGACTATACCATTTTATATGAGGAACTTGAGCATGTTCAGATTTTGTATTCTCAAGGGGGCCTGGAACCAATCCCCTGTGGATACTGAGGGATGACTGTATATACTACACATGTGTGTGTATAAATATGCATGTGTATATATGTATGTTTGTATATATACATATATACATGAATATATAAATACCTATATGTGTATATACATAAATACATATATATATATACAATGCTAAACGCTTTATTAGAATTATTAACTCTGAATCCAAGCCGGGTGTGCTGGCGCACGCTTGTAATCCCAGTACTTTGGGAGGCGGAGACCGGAGGATCCAGGTTCGCGGCCAGCCTCAGCTTTCTCGCTCTCTCTCTCTCCCTCTCTCTCTCTCTCTACTTAGTGAGGCCCTGCGCAACTTCGTGAGACCCGGTTTCAAAATAAAGTATAAAAAATAGGGCCGGGGTGTAGTGCGGAGGTAGAACGCCCCTGGGTTCAATCCCCGGTACTGCAAAAAAAAAAAAAAACAAAGAATTATTAACTCCGAATCCTTACAATTGCATTGTTCTTAGGAAGTATTATTTCCTCACTTTACAAATGGGGAAACTGAGGCACAGAAAGGTTAAGTCATCTTCCCCAGGATCTCACAAGTACTAAACTCTGTATCCCAGGGTTTGAGCCCCGGCAGTGCACACACATGACCTCTCTGCTGCACGCCTCCTGTGGACTGCAAGGGAAGGGAGAGACCCCGGCCAGGCGCCCGGCGAGCACCGACCCAGCCTCTCCAAGCTCTGGCTTCAGCCGGGAGCATTTCTCTTGATACCATGTTCCTGTACCCTGTCAGATGCGTGCCAGCTTTTATGCTGACGGCTCAGTCATGCGTAAGAAAATGATGCTGAATGCAGGAAAAAGCGTAGCAGGAAAAGTCCAGGAAGGGCCTCCAGGCAGGAACTGGCCCGCTCTTGTCCTGATCAAAGGCTTCTGCTATAAAGTTGGCCATTGTTCTCACAGCCTCTCGGTCGTCCTCAAGGTCCCCAACTCGGGGACCAGGAAACAAACTGAAAAGAGATGGTGAGCTGGTAAGTCTGATAAAGAGAGGAAGGATGCTATGAGGAGCATAAGAAAGAAGAACAAAGTCATGCCCTGTGTGGGGACATGGACGGAGCTAGAGAATCCTGTGCTGAGTGACATTAGCTGGTCTCAGAAAATCAAGGGCCGTATGCTTTCTCTCATATGTAGAAGCTAGAGTCTAAAAAATAGGAAAGAAAAGGAATTTCGGACAAATGAGAGAGACCAATAAAATAGTGGAAGGGGATTTAGGAGGGAGCAGGGAGGAAGGTGAATGAGAGAAACAGTTCAAAATAATGCTATGCACAAATACAAAATTATCAACACCAACCTCAGTAACACGGAAGGGGAGGAGGGGGAGCAAGGTGAGATGCAGAGGAACACACACCCAGTGCTGCGCGCGTGCACGTTTCTACACACCCAGTGCTGCGCGCGTGCACGTCTCTACACACCCAGTGCTGCGCGCGTGCACATCTCTACACACCCAGTGCTGTGCGCATGTATGTTTCTATCACTCTGAGTCTCATCATGATGTGTAATTAAAGTGCACCAATAAAAGAAAATTAAAAAGAGTATAAATATAAGACGAGCGTGGTGGCACACGCTTGTAATCCCAGTACTTTGGAAGGCAGAGACCGGAGGATCTGGGTTCACGGCCAACCTCAGCTATCTCTCTCTCTCTCTCTCTCTCTCTCCCTGTCTCTCTGTCTCTCTCTCTCTCTCTCTCTCTCTCTCTCTCTCTACTTAGTGAGGCCCTCCGCAACTTCATGAGACCCAGTTTCAAAATAAAGTATAAAAAAATAGGGCCAGGGGTGTAGCGCGAGGTAGAACACCCCTGGGTTCAATCCCCGGTACCACAAAAAAAAAGTGTAAATACAATTTATCTTAACCTAACCCCTATTATGGGCTGAATTATGCCCTACCCCAATTTCATATCTTAAAGTCCTAAGCCCCAGTACCCTAAAATGTGTCTGCATTTGGAGATATGGCCTTTAAAGGGAGGATTAAAGTAGAATCAGGCTGATCCAACATAGCTAATGTCCTTGTAAGAAGAAATAAGAACCAGGAGTGGTGATGCACGCCTGTGATCCCAGTATTTGGGAGGCTGAGACAGGAGGATTGCAGGTTGGAGGCCAGCTTTAGCAACTGAGCAAGACCCTCAGCAACTTAGCAAGACCCTGTTTCAAAATAAAAAGGGTTGGGGGTATGGCTCAGGGGTAGAATGCCCCTGGGTTCAGTCCGCAGTACTCAAAAAAAAAAAAAAAGAGAGAGAGAGAGAGAGAGAGAGAGAGAGAGAGAAAAGAAGAGATTAGAACACAGGCACACTAAGAAGGAAGACCATATGAGCATATGGAGACTAAGATGGCCATGTGCACGCCAAGGAAAGAGGCCTCAGAACCCCCGCCCCGCCCCGACACTCTGCCCTTGGCCTCTGAGCCTCCAGGATGGTGAGGAATCAGTTTCTCCTCTGTGGCATTTATTCCCGCAGCTTGAGCTCCTACAAACCCTAATTCACAAATCCTGTGTTGACAAAGAGGCCTTAGAGATAATGGCGGAAACACAAGGTGCTCTGTTAGGGCAGAGAATTTCAAAGCTCTGGGCGCGTAAAATCCATACTTTCGCTGCCCTTTTTCATCATGGTTGGCTAAACTGCCTTTCCTCCCCATAGAAAGTCGGCTGCACACACATTGCTGCTGCAGTGGTTGTCACCAGACTCAGATTGTCGCAATCTTGTCACCCCAAGGCGGGGCCTTCCTTGGTGACCACGGAAGGCACATCAACAGTCACATAAAGAGGCGCGCATCAAACACTACTTTCTACAGAGGAATTCAGGCAGGGATTCCCATGCAGGCCTTGCTCTTAACTTAATACAATAAAACCTGCACAGGCACAGATGTCTGAAAAATACAGATAACCTGATTTTATAGGGTCAGAGGCCCATTTCCCATGCGCAAGGAGGAGAGAAGTCCGTCCTGTGCACGGAAGGCCAGCTGTGTTCACACGGCCGCACCCTCAGGGGATCAAGGGGACCTGAGCCCAAGCAAGAGTCCCTTATGGGAACGCTCTGTGGAAGAACAGTTCTGCTGCGGTGGTGCCGACTGCACAGGGAACAAGGGAAACGAACTTCTCGCAGATGAAAAAGATAGAGGTTAAGGCTATGTGTATTTGATAAGTAATATTACTTGACCGCTCCCAGGAAAGCAGTAAATTTGTGCTTTGTCAGAATCATGGCTTGTGAAGCTGTTAGAGAATAAGAAAGTGTGTGTGTGTGTGTGTGTGCGCGCGCGCGCGCGCGGTACTGGGGATTGAACTCAGGGGCATTCTATCTCCGAGCCCCACCCCCATCCCTTTAAATTTTTTGTTTGTATTTTGAAGCAGGGTCTCACTAAGTTGCTGAGAATCTCACTAAGTTGCTGAGGCTAATCTCAAACCTGCGATCCTCCTGTCTCAGCTTCCCAAGTACAGGGGGGATTACAGGTGTGTGCCACCACGCCCAGCTTTAAATGTTTTCTAAAAGGTCAAAATGTGAGTGAGAAGGAAAATCCAAGCAGGCCTTTCCAGCTTGGGCCAGATCCTTCTCTCCATGGTCGGGAGGCCGGAGGGGCGGCCCCCTCACTTCCCGGGCCATGCCCTCTTCTATTCTCAGTCCCAGAGAGTTTCTGGCTGAAAACTCAACTTCTTTTCACTCTATCTACTATGCACATGGAGCCATTTTTGCCCCAGTAGATGCAGCAACGATGAAAATGTCGAAGAGCTTACAGTTTCACACCCTCTCTCATCCTCATCGTGAGAAAACATACACCCATCGCACCAATGAAAGGAAGAGAGGCCCTTCGTCATTAAGCCTTGCAGACCCACCGGGGGACACGGCCCAGGAGAGCTGGGGGAATCTGTACTGCCTAACTCAATTAAACATTAACCTATCAGTTATACATTTACGACTCCTAGAAACAATAATGATAGTTTTTTCCCCCTTTGCTCACTAACTGAATCATTTAGTTTTTGCACTGGGAAGACTAGAAAGCAGTTTGGTGTGGGTGCGTGCAAGACTTGGCTCAGGGTGCCGACCCTTGCTCTGTACCCTATTTGAAGAGTCTCCTTTTTCTTTTTTAACATCTCATTTCACTGAGCATCTATCATTTTCTGGGCATCGAGCTAACAAATCATCACATTTAAAGCTTATTAGAAAAGAATATAAATATGTAGGATGCATAATATGCGGAAGGCTTTTGATTATTAAAAAAAAAGATGTGGTGGTGTGGCGGAGGTGTACAGTGGTGCAGCCACTATGGAAAACAGTATGGCGGGTCCTCAAAAATTAAACACAGAGTTCCTTATGTGAGCCAGAAGGCCCGCTCTGGGGGGACATTCCCCAAAGTGAAAGTAGGGACTCCAAGAATTATTTGAACACCGATGTTTGCAGTAGCATTGTTTACAATAGCCAAAAAGTGGTTACAACCCAAATATTACCCATGGACAAATGGCTAAACAAAATTTTGCATATATATGCTATTTCCATGACTCAGCCCTAAAAAGGCATAAAATTTGATGCATGCTAGGACATGAACAAACCTTGAGGAAATTTTCCTAAATGAAATAAGCCAGACACAAAAGGAAAAATATAACGTTATTCCCCCTTATGGAAACTACCGACAGTAGCGAAATTCATAGAAAGTTGAATGGGCTTTACCAGGGGTTGTGGAGAGAGGAACACGGCCTTAGTATTTGGTGGGCAGAGAGTTCCAGTTCTGCACAATGACAATGTTCTGAGGCTGGTTGGTGGGGATGGATGCAGGACAACATAGATGTACTTAATACCACCAAACTATACACTTAGAATACTTAAAAGAGTAGCCGGGCGTGGTGGCGCACGCTTGTAATCCCAGTACTTGGGAGGCTGAGACCAGAGGATCCGGGTTCGCGGCCGGCCTCAGCTACTTAGTGAGGCCCTCCGCAACTTTGTGAGACCGGGTTTCAAAATAAAGTATAAAAAATAGGGCCGGGGTGTAGCTCGGAGGTAGAACGCCTCTGGGTTCAATCCCCAGTACCGCAAAAAAAAAAAAAAAGGATACTTGAAAGAGTAGATTTTACTTCATGTATATTTTTACAAGGACAACCCCCCGAAAAGTAAAAATGCAGGGAGAAAAGTGGTATGAAGGCTCAACCTTTCATGGAAGATTAGGACACGTACATTGAAAATGAGCAGGAATGCAGTATTTGCAGGCCAGGGCCAGCTCTAGAGAAGCCATACGTCCATGCGTCCGCGGAGGTCAAGGAAACAGCTCAGAGGGATGTTTGAAACCGAATCTTTCCCATGACCCCGTTGCTGTCATGTTCTTACAAAGCTCAGGCAAGGCACGGTGACACCACACAAAACACAGAATCCGACCCCATAAGGGTTAGGGTTTTACAGGGACAGGATCCCTGGAGAAGATCAGACTGATGGCCCACGACACACACAGAGATCTCCCCACCTGCTCTGGTCTAGAGCTGTAAATAATCCTAATGTCAGCCATTCCCAGGGAGGCCCACCAGTGGTTATTTAACTGGCTTTTTTATGCTTCTATCATGTGGAGGACAAAGGTCAATATCTTCTGATCCATGCCACTAAATAGTAGGGAACACAGACATTTTAAAATTGTATGTCTGACAATTGTCATGGTCTTCTAAAAACTATGGGAAGAAACATCTTTACCCTGACACTTACCAAAATATATAACTACAATGCACCAAAATAAATGAATATATTAAAATAAATAAATAAATGAGACATACATATTTTAAAAAAAAAGAAACTGTTGAAATGCACCAGCTCAGTCACTTTATGATTTGCGTTTAAAAGAATGATTAAGAACAGGCCAAATTTCACAGGGCATAGTGGTGCAGGCCTGTATCCCAGGACTTGGGAGGCTGAGACAGAAGGATTGCAGGTTCGAGGCCAGTGCTTAATAATTTAGTGAGACTCCTTTTCTAAATAAAAAAATAAAATAGGATGGGGGTGTAGCTCAGAGACAGAACACATCTAGGCTCAATCCCAAGTACCCCCCCACAAAAAAGAATAAGCCAAATTTGATCAAAAAAATATTAAGAGGAGATATATGGGAACTCTCTCTGTACTTTCCATTCAATTTTTTTCTAAATATAAAACTTCTATAAAGTCTACAAATTTTTAAAAAATAAAATGATTATACACATGCACAAGTAATTATCAACTTATAAGAAGCTTTAAACCATCCCAATGGCTCCCTCGTTTTAAGGCTTCACTAAATTGCTCAGGATGTCTTGGTTTGCACAGCTGGGCCCTCCCAGCTAATCATCTGCAGGTTTTAATTTGATCTCACAACTTTCCCAGGCTTCATTTCCGTACCTTATCGAGGACGAAGGGCAGACCAGTGTTTTTTATGGACAGTCATGCGTCACCTAACGCCGAGGCCTTGCTCTGAGAAATGCGTTGTTAGGCTATTCCGTCACTGTGTGAACATGAGTGCGCTTACCCACCTGGATGGCATGGGCTGTTACACACCTAAGTCACACGGTGCAGCCAACAGCTCCCAGCCACACACCTGTATAGCATGTCACTGTACTCAGGCAACACCAGCTGCCCTGCAGGCACCTGCGACATGATGGTAAGTATCTGTGTGTGTATATATATCCAAGCATAGAAAAGGTGCAGTAGAAACACTGAGCAAGCCAGGCATGCACACCTGGGATCCCAGTACTTGGGAGGCTGAGACAGGAGGATCACAGGTTCAAGGCCAGCCTCTGCAACTTAGTGAGGCCCTCAGCAATTCATCAAGACCCTGTTTCAAAATTAAAAATAAAAAGGGGCTGGAGGTGTAGCTGGGAAGTAGAATGCCCCTGAGTTCAATTCCTAGTACCAAAAACAAACAAACAAAGAAACAACAAAAGAAAAAATGAAAAAGAAGGAGGAGGAGGAGAAGAAATAATACTGGACAATAAGAATTTTTCAGTTCCACTATAATTTCATGGGACCGCCATCATCCGTGCCATCTATCCTTGGCTGAAATGTCATTACATGGGGCGTGACTGTATCTGGGTGTAAATTTCAAAGAGTCCACGGGTCTGAAGAAATACACCAGCATAAGCAGGCACTGTCTCCTTCACTAAGAGATGTGTATCTCTCTTTTTTTTTCTTTTTGGTACTGGAGGTCGAACCCAGAGGCATTCTACCTCCAAGCTACACCCCTAGCCATATTTTATTTTTTATTTTGAAACAGTGTCTCGCTAAGTGGCTGAGGGACCTCATTAAGTTGCTGAGGCTGGCCTCAAACCTGCGATCCTCACGTCTCAGCCTCTCAAGTACTAGGACTACAGTCGTGCGCCACCACGGCTGGTGAAATCTGTACCTTTATCATCATTTGGCAGCTTCATCTTCTCACTAAAATTAATGCGTACAGTTAGACTTCAACAGTCATTTTTCCGCCCCCCTCCACAAAAGGCAGTGACATGTTGTTCATCAATTATTAATTTCTTAGTACATTTTTTAAAATTTCTTACAATCAGCCGGGCGTGGTGGCACACGCTTGTAATCCCAGTACTTTGGGAGGTGGAGACCGGAGGATCCGGGTTCGCGGCCAGCCTCAGCGCGCGTATGCGCTCTCTCACTCTCTCTCTCTCTCTCTCTCTCTCTCCCTGTCTCTCTCTCTTTCTCTACCTAGTGAGGCCCTCCACAACTTCGTGAGACCCGTTTTCAAAAAAATAAAGTATAAAAAATAGGGCCAGGGGTCTAGCGCGGAGGTAGAACGCCCCTGCGCTCAATCCCCGGTACCGCAAAAAAAAAAAATTTTTTTTTCTTACAATCTAAAGAATTATAAAACTAAATATAACGTTTTTCATGATTTGCCTTAAAATGAGAATTTTCTCTACATTCCACATCATTATTCAGAATGAATAATGTGAATACAATTTTCATGTTGTAAGTATAAGAGGAAATAATTAATCAGAAAACACTTTACCAAACACACCATAAAGATGTAAGGGATCAGATTTTAAATCACTTCCCCCAAGTTCTGTAGTTATTTTTCTGATAACTGGTAGTTCTCGAAATGATGATACTTGTAGTTAATTCAGTTTTTCTCTTTTGTTAGAATATGACTTGGAAATTCTGCCTGGCCTCTGATACTGATGCTCAAATACCTAAAAATGTCACCACCGTCTTACAAAGCAATTTGATTGTCTCAATAGACACCAGTAGTCATGACATAATTTATACTAGTAAGTCCGAACATTGTTGAAGCATCTAAGTCCAGCCCAGTGCTCCCAAATAAGTATCCAGTATAGTGACATAATGTAAAAGCGCATCCTTAATTAATAATTCTTTGCTATTCAATTAGCAGAGAACAAAAACAGAAAAAAATTCTATTTTCCGTGTCGTCAAGGAATTGTGAGCCGCACTTTTCAGTCCATGTTAGGGAACACATAAATTGAACCGTATTTTTTAATAAAATAAGGCAATAAAAGTGATGTTTGAAGAATGTTTACGATTTTTAACCCAATAATCCCATTGTGTGTGTGTGTGTGTGTGTGTGTGTGTGTGTGTGTGTGCATGTGTGTGTTACTAGGGATTAAACTCAAAAGCTTTCTACCTCCGAGCTATACCCCTCCCCCTTTTATTTTTTATTTTGAAATAGGGTCTCGCTAAATTGCTGAGGCTTACAGGCCTCAAACCTGTAATCCTCTTGTCTCAGCCTTCCCTACAGGCGCACACTAACACATCAGCTCTAAAATCCCATTTCTTAGTATCTACACAAAAGTAAGAAAGAAAGAAAAGAAAAAAAGGCCAGTCAAGAAACCAGCGGTACAGTCACAAAACTATTCAAATGCTTGTTACCGGATGGCTTATAATGGCCCCTAACTGGAAGCATGTTTTAATGTCTAGCTGTGGGAGCAGGTTAAATAAATTATTGTGTACCCACATAGTGAAACATTGTCCGGCCATTGAAAACTATTACAGGAATTTAGTAGCTGGCCAGAAGAAAGCAGTATTTCCTAACCCTCCCACGGTCAACAGCAAGAAAACGGACAAAGTAGGTAAAGAATTGTTTTAAAATATTGGACAGCCTTGCACAGCTATTCCTGGGGAACAGCTCAGAGTTGTGCACTGAGGTTTGTCGCTGTCTTATCCTTCAGTTTTACCTCTGAGCTGCACCCCCAGCCTTTTTTAAATTTAAAACAGGGTCTGACTAAGTTACTGAGGCTGGCTTTGAACCTGTGATCCTCCTGTCCCAGTCTCTCAAGTACTGGGATTACAGGTGTGTGTTACTATGCCCAGCAATACTACACCTTTTTATGTAAAGAACTTGGGCATCCCTGGATTTGGGTGTCTGCATCCTGATGGGGGAGGGGAGGCATCCTAGAATCAGTAGTGCATGGCTATCAAGGGATGATTGTCTATCTCAATAAAAGAAGGCACTTACTGTAGGACTGGACACACTCTCTCAGCTCTGCCCGCATGCCTGCTTTCTCTTTTGAAGCTGCATGGTAGGACAGAAGCCATCTGCTCTACCGTCCATGCCCCCAACTGGAACCAGAAGTTCTTGAGCACCCAGGTCTGCCTTAAACTCACAATGGAGACAGCAGTGCTGTGCTGGCTGACCAAGCTAAGGGACTGACTTTCTCTGTGCGAAGGGCTGTATGTGGCTACGAGCCCTGTCATGTTCATGGATGAATCCTGACGCCCTCACTCCCACTGAGCAGAGCTTCCCTGACCGATGAAATGTATCCTCAGATGAGATGGACTGGAGCAAGAAGTAAGTCCCGAATGTAGAATCACTGGTGATATTTTTAAAAAACTTTTCATAATCTGGATACAGTGGCATATACCTGTAATTCTAGTTCTTTGGAGGCTGAGATAGGAGGATCACAGGTTCAAGGCCAGTGTGAGGTCACTTAGAAAGATCTTGCTTCAAAATAAAAAAATAAAATAGGGCTGCAGGTATAGTTCAGAGGAAGAAAGCCCCTGGATTCAATCACCAGTACCAATAAATGCACAAATAAAGAAAGTCTTTTTTCTCATACTTTTCTATACTTTTAAAATATTCATGAGCTGGGTGTGGTGGCGCACACATGTAATCCCAGTACTTGGGAGGCTGAGACCGGAGGATCCGGGTTCGCGGCCAGCCTCAGCTACTTAGTGAGGCCCTCCGCAACTTCGTGAGACCCGGTTTCCATAAAGGATAAAAAATAGGGCCGGGGGTGTAGCGCGGAGGTAGAATGCCCCTGGGTTCAATCCCCAGTACCGCAAAAAAAAAAAATATTCTGCTATTGTAATATGTTATTTGTACATCAGAGTAAAGGAAATTCTGCGTATTTCAAATTCTTCAATGGACTGAAGATATTAGAAAGTCATGAGAAGCTGGGTGTGGTGGTGCCCACCCGTAATCCCAAGTACTTGGGAAGCTGAGATAGGAGGATCACAGGTTCGAGGACAGCCTCATCAAGTAGTAGTGAGACTCATCAACCTAGCGAGATCCTGTTTCAAGATAAAAACAAATAAATAAAATAGGGCTGGGGGTGTAGCTCGGAGGTAAAATGTCCCTGGGTTCAATCCCCAGTACCACAAAAACAAAAACAAAACAAAACAACCACATGAGAGATTCTGTGGTATAGCAGAGTGAAAAGCTCACGTGTAGGTAATGCAGTGATGTTTAGAGGTGAAATCTCTGGATCGTGAGGACTCTAACTTCACCACTGGATCAATTCATCTGACGGTCTTTATAATTTGAATGGATCTGCTGGGTAGCATCTGTAGACAGGCAGGTCATAGCTAGAGAAGGTGGGTCTGGGGGTGTGTGGCCTTGGGGACTAGATCTGTCCCTGGCTCCTCTCCCTCTCTCCGCTTCCAGGCTGCCAGGAGCTGAGCAGCTTTCCTTCACGACTCCCTGCCTCTGCCCTGAGCTTGCCAAATATGAAAGGAACCTCAGAAACCAGGAGCCAAAAGAAACCTTTCCTCCTCTAAGTTCGCGCCAGATTCTGTCTCCTTTGTCACAGTGAACAGAGGCTCCGACACAGGGTTTTCCTAAACCATGTTTTCCTTTTGATTTTTAAATTTGTTACAGCTTGTTTTCCAAAGATGGAAATGTTACAGTCTGAATAAAAGCTAAGCCTAAACATACAAAGATCGTACTTTAAAAGCTAAGATGGATTCCCAACTGCATGGTATGTCTCAAAGAAACATTTCTACAGAAATTAAAACTTAATCTCTCTTTTTTCAGTCTCGCTATAACAGGAAGAAATACTCATTTCAGAATGGATTTCCCTTTCTTTCCATAAATATACAAAACTCTTTATTTTGATGCCAGCAGTGGGGACCACAAAAAGCATGCTGGGAGAGAATCCTGCACAACTCACCGCTCCTTTCAGAGCCCTTTCCACAGGACAGCAGCCCCCCGCCACCCTCTGCCACGCAAAACCAGCAAGAAGGGGGAGTTGGTGGGCTCAGCCACACGGAGGAACGGTCATCTCTGACTGGCAAACCGCCACTGCTAATAAACAAATGCAAATGCTTAAAAATAAATCTGGAGCTGGGCGTGGTGGTGCGCGCCTGTAATCCCAGGACTTGAGAGGCTGAGACGAGGGGATCGCAGGTTCAAAGCCAACCTCAGCAACTTAGTGAGACTCTCAGTAACCTAGTGAGACCATGTTTCAAAACAAAAACTAAGAAAAGAGCTGGGGGTGTAGCTCAGAGGTAGAACGTCCCTGGGTTCAATCCCCAGTACCACAAAAAAATAAATAAAATTAAATAAATCTGGTCAAGAAAAAAACTCCATATTGTGTATGTGTGTGTGTGTGTGTGTGTGTGTGTGTGTCTGTGTGCATGTGTGCGTTTTACTGGGGATTGAACTCAGGGTCATTCTACAACTCTGAGCTATACCTCCAATCCTTTTTATTTTTTATTTTGAAACAGGGCCTCGCTAAATTACTGAGGCTGGTCTTGAACCTGCGATCCTCCTGTCTCAGCCTCTCAAGTACTAGGATTACAGGTGTGCACCATCATGCCAAGCCACACTCCACATAATTCTCGAAGCGTGGTCTCAATATTTTCACTCACTCGGCTCGCTTGCAATATTAACCTTGAGCTGTTTGAAGTACAATGTCACTGTCCCTGTTTGAATCCGATGGCCCTTCCCTTCACCCAAAGATGAGGGTGTGGGGCCTAAAAGAGAAGAGGAGGCAAGGCTGCACAGCTCGAGCCCTCTGGAGCCGCAGACCGGGCCTTCTCAAGCAGGGCTCCAGTTCCTCCACTCCTCCTGCAGACTGGTGGGGTTGATCTGCCCGGTCCCACTAGAATCCATGCGCACCTTGGTGGCAGTGGATTACACAGCACGGGGTGGCGGGGGGTCAGTGATGTGACACTCCAGAGGACGGGGCTACAGGGGAACTTCTGCCTCTTTCTCTGGGTCAGGTGCACTGAGCCCTGACCTGCCCTCTGGAGGGGCTTTGAGGCCGCCATGCTGAGAGAAGTAACCCCAGCCCACCTGGAGCGACCACAGAGAAGGTCTGAGGTCACACGGAGACAGACACCTGGGTGGCCCCCAGCTGCCCCAGGGATTCTCAGCCAAGTGCTCCCCTCCAGCTGCAGGGTCTACAGCCCTAGACACACTCAGCCAGGCTCCTCCTGAAACCCAGAAAGGTGTAAAATGAGTGTCGCTGCTTTAAGTTATGAAGGTTCACAATGACTTCGTACACAGCAATAGACAATCAGAAGAGAAACCGTGTATGAAAAGATAAAACGAAGTAGTAAAAATGTGAAAACAAAAGACCTATTTCTAAGAATAGTATTTTCATAGAGAACACACACACACACACACACACACACACACACACACCCCGAAAATGTCTGAAGGGCAGTTTATTGTGGCTTACTTCCAAATCAAAACAAAGGACTTGCGATTTCTTCCATTCTACTCATTTTGCCACACAAATTCCAGAAAAAAAAAACTTAATATCTGAAATTGGTTGAGGCCAGAATGAAGTAAGAGGAAGTTGAAACAGGATCATTTTGACTAAACACAAGTGCACAGCACCAGTGATTCCTATCAGAGCGTTTCCAAGCATGGTCTCTGCCTAACCTCCTTTAATGAACAGCCAGGGCTCGTGTGGAGGAATGGGTGCCAACTAGCAGACAACTCTCGTCCCAAACGTGGAATGTGCAACTTGCCTCTTTTCTTGTTGACCTTGTCCGTGTGCTCAGCAAACACTTTATATTTGGATAATATAAAAACAAACCTCATCTAGTTTTGGTCCATTTTCTAGAAATTTGGGAGAAATCCACAATGGATATTCGAATTAATGATGTTTTACAAAACCCAAGAAACAAGCAGCTCTTGTCTGACGGTTTGCATATAACAAAGGTCTTTCTGTGATTATGTTCCCACAACAGAGTGCTACTTCCTAATTAAACCTACACAGAAAATAAAGAGCTGCTCTAAAAGGCGGCTTTATTTATTGTCTATGCCCTAGGAAATGTCCCCGTTTTTGTGAAACAGATTTTTATCTTCTGAAGGATTTGTATTCACAAATCAGACACCCCTAGTGAAATTTTTGCCCAGGTTTAAAAGTAGTTTAAAGGAAAATACAAACCAGTGATTTGTTTTCCTATTTCTTGGCCAAGAAATACATGTTAGGTAGCATCCAATTCTATCCGCCACTGCAGAGGGCTGGAGGGAGTGCTCTACCAAGTCCCCAGGGGAAAGGATGCTTTGGGCTTCTTTCAGGCAGAGGGAACATGGGGGAAGGTGCTAGAATGCAAACACTCCAAAACCAGGAGAAAGCCCTCAGAGCTCTTGCCAGCCTCCCCAGGAAATCATCATGGGAAGAAAAACAATGATCAGAGACCAGGGAAATGCCAGGGTCTCCGAGACAGCATGGCGCAGCGTCATTGGAACGAGAAATGATGAGTCGCCATCCTTGCTTTAGCACATGGAACCACATGGCCCTGGGCAAGCCAGCGACCTGTTTGCTGGGCCTTCTTACAAAGAAGAAGTCACCTGCTGGGGACAATAGATGAAATAATACAGATGAGGAAGAAGATGCTGAGCCATCTGTAACTACACCTAGAAACTCGTCTGTTTACACAAGAATGTACACATTGCTTTTTTTTTTTTTTGGCGGTACTGGGGATTGAACCCAGGGGCATTCTACCTCCGAGCTACATCCTCAGCCCTATTTTTTATTCTTTATTTTGAAACAGGGTCTCACTAAGTTGTGGAGGGCCTCACTAAGTAGCTGAGGCTGGCAGCGAACCCAGATCCTCCTGTCTCAGCCTCCCAAGTACTGGGATTACAAGCATGCGCCACCATGCCCGGCTACATTGCTTTTTAAAGAGATACTCAAAGCAAAACTAACCACAAATTTGTAATATGGACCTTGAGAATGATTTCTATTCACTGCATTACTTCATTGGCATACAGATGAGATTAACACCTTTTTTTGTATCCATAAAGAAAGAACAACCAAAATGTCAGGCCTGGAATTGTTATGCAAATGATGGGCAAGCCCTATATAAGACAATTAATGCAGCTTTACAAAATATTAATAAGCTGAGCATGCTGGCATATGCCTGTAATCCCAGTACTTGGGAGACTGAGACAGGAGGATCACAGGTTGGAGGCCAGCTTCAACAACTTAGCAAGACCCTCAACAACTTAGCCTGACCCTGTTTCAAAATAAAAAATAAAAAGGACTGGGATAGAACACTCTTGGTTTCAATTCCCAGTACCAAAATAAATATACATATATAAGTGGTATGTGTCTATGTGTGTGTGTGTGTGTGTGTGTGTGTGTGTGTGTGTGTATGTGTATGACTTGTACTTATATTGGGAATTGTTAATGCTAAAAGATTTTTTTTTAAATTTCAGGGCACAAATGTATGTATTGTATAATCTCAGCTGGAGGGACGATGTGGCTGAAGAACGCAGAGCCCAGACTCTTGAACGTCAGGAGTTCGACCCTTGAGCAAGATATTTCAAGACTTTAAGTCCTGGTTTCACCTCTGTCAAAGGGGATAAGAGCAGGACAGGGCTCCTAAGGTGATTTCGAGGATTTAATCCCCAGTGTGTGTGTATATGTATCTATATATACATATATATGATCACATGTGTGTGTGTATATATATATATACATATATATATATGAATATATATGTAATTAGTGGATGTTTCAGAGTGAGGGATTATAAGTTTTTCTGCCCTTTACACTTATTGTTCTACAATGATCCCATATTGCTTCCCTAATCAGAAAAATAATTATTGACTTAAGAGTTTATTTTCTAAAAATTTACATAATTGTGCTTCTTAGTTAATCCTATTAGCTAACTAATTAAATCATGTTAAGGTCATGTTTAACATTTTGTCAGTGATATCTGAAGATCTTTTAAAGTAGAAACAGGACAGAGGGTAAGGAAATGCAGGTTTATTGAGCATGAGGAATTAGTTAGGTGGTCTATACCTTCTTTTTTTTCAGTACTAGGGATTGAACTCAGGCCTTCTGTCTCTGAGCTACTTCCCCATCTCTAATTTTTTTTTATTTTGAAACAGGGTCTCCCTAAGTTACTACATGCTGGCCTCGAACCTACAGTCCTCCTATCTCAGCTTCCTAAGTACTGGGATTACAGGCAGTCATGGGCCACCACATCTGGTTTCTATATCATTCTTAATGCTATCACATTCTGCTTTTTAAGTGGAATAAACCTATATCACTTTACCAGTCTTTATGCCTTTCCACCATGCCATGCAACCAAAAATGAACAGTAAATGCACCCATGCATAAACAGAACAGTTTGCACACTTCCTCCCCTGCTGTCCTTCAAGCGCCAGTACCAAGGCTGTGCCCTAAGGCAGCCAGCCTCTCAGCTGACATCCAAGGACACCTCATCTGTGGATGAATTAGAAGGCAGTCCTTGAATTTGCTAGGGGAATTCTAAAATTCTGTATTTTCATTCCAGAGTTAATGGAAAAAATATGAGCACATCCAAGACCTGGCTGACCACTATAAATCACAAAATTCTGCCCCAGGACGTCGGCGGCTGCTTCTCTGTGTGATGTCACGGCACTAGCAGAAGTGATCGCCTCTAAGAGGATTCTTGTGCAGGTTGCTAAGCAACTGCCAGCCTGCCTTTCTGGACTCTGCTTTTTGGGGCTGGTACCAGGACTCTGCAAAGTGCTGCTCCCCAGGAGTGGCACCAGCCAGAGGCAGGACAGCTGCAGGAAGGAGGCTGGGATCCTGAGAGGGAGGAAGGGAGGCAAGAGGAGGAGGTGGGACTGCCCCTCTGACTCCTCACCGTTCCTGCCAGCCTTATAGAAGAGGCAGCCCTTCACCTGGTGGAGGCCGCTGACTCCAGTCTCCAGCTTTCCAGGGCTCCCGGCACCCCCACAAATGCAGGGGACCCTCCTCCAAGGCAAAGGATGCTAGTCACCCCACACTCCTCCATCCTGGGCTGGAACTCTCCCCGAGTTATCTCCCTGCTACCTTTTCCAGGTCTCCAACACTGCTGAACCAATTCCTCACACTGAGCATGTCCCTTGAGGACGGGTTTCTACTTTCCTGCCTCGACCCCCGCTGATATAAGACACAATGCATTTCACCATACGTTAAATTTTTGTAATTGTGATAAAACATATGGAACGTAAAAATGACCCATTTTAGATACTTTTAAAAGTACAGTTCCGTGGCATTAAGTAAATTCACACTGCTGTGCAACCGTCACCACCATCCACCTCCAAAACTTTTTCTTCTTACCAAATTGAAACTCTGTCCCCATTAAACACTAATTTCCCATCTCCCACCCGTGTCCCTTAGCCCCTGGCCACCCCCATTCTACCTTTTGTCTCTATGAATTAGACTAGTCTACATACTTCATATACATGGGATCATACAGTATTTCTTCTTTTGTGTCTGGCTTGTTTCACTTAGCATAATGTTTTCAAGATATATCCATGCTATAGTATGTGTTGAAATTGAATTCCTCTTTAAGGCTGAATAATATTCTAACGTATGCACATACCACATTATGTCTATCCATTTATCTATTGATGGACATCCAGGTTGTTTCCACCTTTTGACTATTGTGAATAATGCTGGTTGGATCATTAGTGCACAAGTATTTGTGTGAGTCCTATTTTCAGTTTTTTGGGGTGTATACATAGAAGTGGAATTCAGTTATATTAAAATGCCATATTGAATTTTGGGGAACCACCATACTGTTTCCACAGTGGCTGCCTCCTTTACATTCCCACAGCAACACCTGGGGTTCCAATTTCTCCACATCCTGGCTGACACATATGATTTTTCATTTTTTTACTAATAGCCATCCTGATGTGTGTGAAGTGGCATCTTATTGCGGTTTTGGTTTTCATTTTCCTAATGATGAATGATGTTGAACTTCTTTTCATCTGACAGTGTATTAACTTTTCATACAGTGTTTCTCAAATTGGAAATACCTCTGTTCCTCTACTGAGCAATGCTACCATAGAAATATATCAATATAATTAAAAGGGCACAAAAATTTTTTTGACAATCATAAAATTCAAGATTCGCAAAACGTGTGTGCTGTCTCAAGAGTGATTTCTTCTCAATTTTAGGTCATCAACAACAACAAAAAAAAAGACAACTGGCCCGTTCTGGTGGGAGAGAGTGCTGAGGAATGAGGTCCCTGGTCAGTGACTGTTTATGCCATGTGTCATTACTGCAGACCACCACATAAATGTCACTTTGACATTTGTTAAAGTTCACTCATCTATGTTCGCCTTAAAACGAAAATACCACAAACATTCAATTCCCGTGAAATTTTTAAAGTAAGATATTCCTAAATATCCTAGAGTAGCTTCTAAAATATTATGAATCAATGAAAGTGAATAGCTGGCATTATTTATAAGAAGTAAAGAAATAAATCTAGTCATTCCTCTTGTAACATGTTTCTAAAACAAACACGCTGCAGTTAAACCTTATTGCAAGGCATACAACATTTATGGACTTTCTGACAATGAGATTTTTTATCTTCATCTTCCAAGTAACAAAATATGATATATACAGACTAAAAATGCTGTGGTTTCAACAGCAGTCATTAGTTAGAGAATCAAGAATGAAATGCAAGTCTTTAGCATTTGCCAACACAGAATGAAGTTAATTTGGTCATAAAAGTTCAAGAGAGGACATTGTTTATTAAGTTACAGGAATGCATTTACGATATTAAATTTTATGGCTCCTAATAATATTAAGGTCTATCTAGAATTGTACTTTAGAAGCCTTACTTTCAGTGTTACATTTTACAGGATCGAAACAAAGCAATCAAAAGACACGTTGATTTGCTGTCATCTTTGAATCAATCTGTGATCAAAACAGAGAGGGGAAGTTACAAAGCACACTGATCCCAGCCATGGTATTGATCCCTACCACAGTTATTCGTGCCATGCCTGAACCAGGCCTGCGTGCAGAGCGAGTAAGACATCTCTCAGTGAACATTAATGGGGACAGAAAAGGGAAGAGAAAGAGGAAGAGGCCAGCTGTGTCCCTGCCCTCATGGAGTATATAATGTAAAAATTAATTAACAGCTGGCTGATGGCTGGCTTGAGAGGGAGACACACAGGTTTTGGTATCAGAAAGGAGTCACAGGAAGGTGTGGCCAAGCTCTAGACCTGAGCATCAGCAAGATCTAAGAGACAAGGGTGCAATGGGAGCAGCAAGGAGATAACTCTACAAGAAGAGATCTGGGTGTCAACACAAAAGCAGAATTAAATCCAGCCTCACTGTGGGTGGGACAACTGTCCCGGGGTGCCTGCAGGGGCGAGGCAATGGGGAGCAGCCAGGATTCCCCATGATGCGCTCTTGCCAAAAATATTCAATGCAATGTAATCAGGTGTCTAGAGCTTACTTCAGTTGATAGGAAATAGAGACCATAAAGGAACATCTATTTTGTGTGTGTGTGTGTGTGTGTGTGTGTGTGTGTGTGTGTGTGTATGTGTGTGTGTGTGTGTGTTACTGGAGATTGAACCCATGGTCATTCTACCTCTGAGTCACACCCCCAGCTCTATTTTATATTTTATTTTGAAACATGGTCTTGCTAAGTTGCCAAGGCTGGACTCAAACCTGCAATCCTCCTGTCTCAGCCTCCCAAGTACCAGGATTACAGCCATGCCCCACTGAACCCAACTCCTTACATGATAAATTTGCAAGATGTTAATAAAAGACAATAATCCTCTCCCCAAGAGGTCTGTGACCCTACCCGGGCATCTAGCGCACAGTCCCGTATAGTATCCTGACTATGATTATGCCCTGCTACATAGCTGCAGAGAACTTCAACCACAGCCAGGCGTGGTAGGATCCCAATCCCTGATTGCAGGTTCAAGGCCAGCCTCAGCAACTTAGTGAGACCCTCAGCAATTCAGTAAGACCGGGCTTCAAAATTTAAAAATAAATAAATAAAAAAGACTGGGGGTATAGCTCAGAGGTAAGAATAGCCCTGGATCCCCAGTACCAAAAGAAAAAAAAAACATCAACATCAACCACGTGGAAGCAACTTCACTCATCTCCTCAAAGACACTGGGAAGGATAGCAGTGACAAGAAATTTTAGCATGTACTAATTCTGTCTGTCACTTGACTATGCCTGATGGACACAGAGATCAGAATGTAAACGAGCTAAGAAAGCCGTGAGCAGCCTGCAAGGTGCGCAGCTAATTGTCTCGCCTGGCCGACCCACCTGTCTTAGGTCCAGCGTGATGGTGACCCAGTGGTACTCTCTCCCGTTTTGAATGCTGGGACTTTGCCACCAGTTGTTGGTGCCGTCTATCGCATGCACTATTGGATGGCGTTCTGTTAAAAGAAAATAAAAATCCACATTCCTCTCCGCTCTTGCTTTAAATCCTTGAGCTTCTAAACTCTCCATGAAAATGAATAGCACTTAAGATGAGCACACTGTTCCGGCTCCCTAATAGAAGTCTTCACTTACCACTTCAGAATAAAACTTCAGAACACAAAGATCCAATTTTCAGAATGCTCTGCAACTTGCTACTAATCTCTGTAGAGAGCCTTTGTGCCCACTGATTTTTATCTGGAAGCAGCTGGGATCAGGACAGGTCCACGCTATTCCCCATGGGCGGGGATGGGGTGCAGCTTGGTGGGAGAGCACACACTTAGCACGCGCAAGCCTCTGGGTCCCACCCCAGCACCCAAAATTAAATGATGTAAATTAAATTAAAAACAGTACTAAAGTAAAGTAAATCTCCATGGTAATTTGGGGTCTTCACCTTTGGGGTTCGCGCTGTGGCCATCACAAATCCGGCACTGGGAGTTTCGGCTGGGTTGGCCGGGCACGTGCTCTACGAGCTTGCAGAACATCTCGGGCCCCTTCTCTCCGCAGGTGGCGTTGGTGCTGATGAGAGCATTGTTGGCCAGATTAAGGATGGAGGGGAACAGGCCTGAAAGTCAAAGTTCACCAGATCAGCTGAGCCAACACACTTCGTAGGTGAATCCAAAAGAGATCGTATTTTTCCTAAAGAATTAAAGTTAGACTACTACAGCGATCCATGCATACCCATGTTTATAGCAGCACGGTGGACAATAGCTGAATTATGGAACTAGCCCAGCTGTTCATCTACAGATGAATGGACAAAGAAAATAGGGTATATACACACAATGGAGTTTTACTCAGCCATAAAGAACGAAATTATGTCATTCGCAGGAAAATGGATGGAACTTGAGGTAGGAAACAGTTCAAATAACACTATGGCAATAAATGGAGGTATTACTATGAATTTCACTAACATGTATGGGGAGGGAGGAGGGGAGAGCAGGGTGGGATGTTGAGGAAAGTACACCAAGAGCTGTGTGCATGTGTGTTTGTATCACATTGAACTCACTATAATGTATAATTGCAATGCACTTATACAAGTATATATATATTTTTTTCTTTGCAGTACTGAGGATTGAACCCAGGGGCATTCTACCTCCAAGCTCCACCCCCAGCCCTAATTTTTCTTCTTTATTTTGAAACAGGGTCTTGCTAAGTTGTAGAGGGCCTCACTAAGTAGCTGAGGCTAGCCGCAAACCTGCAATCCTCCAGTCTCAGCCTCCCAAGTACTGGGATTACAAGCATGCACCACCACGCCTGGCTAATATAAAAATATTTTTTTTTAATTTTAAAGAGATTGTAAAGCCAAGTGCTACATGAAGGAGGCCTTGCACAAAAACAGGGTACACGGGATGGTTTCTATTCATGTGAAATTCTGGAACAAACCAAACTCATCCATGAGAACAATTCAGAACATGGGTTGTAGGAAGCCGGGCATGGTGGCACAAGTTTGTAATTCCAGTACTTTGGGAGGCGGAAACCGGAGGATCCGGGTTTGCGGCCAGCCTCAGCTCTCTCTCTCTCTCTCCCTGTCTCTCTCTCTCTCTCTCTCTCTCTCTCTCTCTCTCCCTAGTGAGGCCCTCTGCAACTTTGTGAGACCCGGTTTCAAAATAAAGTATAAAAAATAGGGCCGGGGGCGTAGCACGGAGGTAGAACACCCCTGCGTTCAATCCCCGGTACCGCAAAAAATAAATAAATAAATAAATAAATAAAAATAAAATAACATGGGTTGTAGGAGTGAGAATTGGTGACAGAGGGACACAAGGGAACTTTCTGGAGTAAGATGTATCTGGATAGAAGTTTGGTTTCCCAGGCACCTACACTTGTGGAAAAAAAAATCACATAATGAGCACACCCAAGATTTGGGTATTTTGCTATTATGTTAATTTTATCTTGAATAATAAAAAAGAATCATAAGAATCATAAGCAAATACTGGTGCACATGCTGAGATGTTGAGGTGTGATGTGTCCTAACCCTTCAACTCATTTTGAAATGCATCAGAAATAAGCTGGACTGATGGATAGACAAAGAGACGGATACATGAGGAGACAGTTGAAAAAGAAAATGGAGTAGAATGTTAACTGTGGAATCTACGTGGGAGGATGCGTGTTCACTGCACAATGTTCCCTACATTTCTCATAGAATATTTTCATAACAAAGTGTTGGAAAAATGATTTTTAAGGCAATTTTCCAAAGCATGTACTGACCAGTGAAACCCACACTTTGTTCCGGTCCCTTCCTTTTGGTAGGCCTTACAAGGTCTTTCCTGTAATTATCTAGGATTTTTCTCCCTCTCTTCTCTTTAATTTCCTTGCTGCCTGTTTCCTTTGGTCCTTTAGAACACAAAGATCCAGTTTTCAAAATTCTCTTCCACTCACTAAAATGTTTGCCTTTGTAGAGTCCCTTTGTCTCAGCTGATTTTTATCTCTAAGTAGCTGGGATCAGTACCAGGTCCCAACTATTCAGAAAACAATTTTTGCCTGACTGGGAAAAGTGTCTCCGTTAGATTCTTTAGAGTTAACTTTATCTTGGTAAAAAGAGGGTAATAGCAGTGAAGATTCTATAAAGATCGAGAAATTACTCCGTGTTTGATGAGGAGGAGGCATTCTACATGAATGAACACTAGACAGAGAGAGTACTAGGAGGGCCTTAACTTAGTTTCTCTAAGGTACTGGGACTTGACCTCCAAAGATCACAGATGAGCCAGGGCTGGTGGTGCACATGTGTAAGCCCAGTACCTGGGAGGCTGAAATAGGAGTATCACAGGTTTGAGGGCAGCTTCAGCAATTTAGCAAGGCCCTCAACAACTTAGTGAGACCCTGTTTCAAAATAAAAAATAAAATTAGGTTGGAGGTGTAACTCAGAGGTAGAATGCCCCTGGGTTCAATCCCCAGTACCACACACACAAAAAAAAAAATCACAGAATATTTTCTTTGTAAAGGAGATGTAGTTGATACTATTGCTGAAATGTTTATTTTCCAATGACATTTGAAATAGTACAGCACAATTTTGTTATATAGAAAGAATTCATGTTTTCAATTTTTCAGGTATTGCCTAATACATTCAATGATATGTTCTATTATAAATATTTTCGTCATTTAAATGATTAAACAAAAAATGGTTACTTTAAACTGTGGACCTATTAAAAACACATTTTAGGTAGTCTTTCAAAGACTTTCCACATTAAACCCAACTACCTATTTATTAGTAGTTCTACCATAGTAGAAGTAGTAGAGGACTGTATTCAAGTTTATTCTCGACCATTATTCCTTCCGTGTGTGTGTGTGTGTGTGTGTGTTACTAGGGATTGAACCCAGGGGCATTCTACCTCTGAGCTATATCCCCCTGCCCTTTTTATTTTTTGTTTTGAAGTAGGGTCTCACTAGGTTGCTGAGGCTGGTCTTGAACCTGCAATCTTCCCATCT
>PVJS01016242.1:0-28155 GCA_004027185.1 Glis glis
AAAAAAAAAAAAAAAAAAAAGAAAGAATACAAAATAGGGCTAGGGGTGTAGCTCGGAGGTAGAATGCCCCTGGGCTCAATCCCCAGTACCGCAAAAATAATAATAATAATAATAATGAAGAATAAAAAATAGGGCTGGGGGTGTAACTCGGAGGTAGAATGCCCCTGGGTCCAATTCTCAGTAGCCCCCCCAAAAAAAAACAAACAGCCAGATGTGGTGGTGCACAACTGCAATCCTAGTACTTGGGAGGCTGAAACAGGAGTATTGCAGGTTTGAGGCCAGCCTCAGCAACTTACTGAGACCCTGTTTCAAAATAAGAAATAAAATCGGACTGGGGGTGTAGCTTGGGGGGGCAATATGCCCCAGGGTTTGAGCCCCAGTACCAAAAAGAAAAAATAAAAACAACAACAAAAAAAAATTCTCAATCCCAAAAAGGGAAAAGGGACTCCAGCAGATGGAACAGAAAACAAATACCAGACTTGAACATAACCACGTCAGTAACACATTGAAGCATATGTTCTAAACACTACAGTGGAAAGCAGCGCTCCAGAGATTGGATGAGGGGGTGGGGCTGTATGTAAGTCAGTGGTAGAGCGCGGGGAGTATATTAACCCTAACAACCACTAAAATAATATAATAAAGAGTTAGTACTATAGCCAACAAAGGAGACAAATGAAATCACTAAAAATTCTCAACCCAGCTAGGCGTGGTGGCACACGCTTGTAATCCCAGTACTTGGGAGGCTGAGACAGGAGGATCACAGGGTCAAAGACAGCCTCAGCTACTTAGTGAGGCCCTCCACAACTTAGACCCTTTTTCAAAAGAAAGAATAAAAAAAATAGGGCTGGGGGTGTAGCTCGGAGGTAGAATGTCCCTGGGTTCAATCCCCAGTACCACAAAAACAAAACAGAACAAAAGAATTGATAGAGCTTCAGTGAGAAGTGCACTCAGTTATAGCCAGAGATTCCAGTACACCTCACTCAATAATGGGAAAAATAAGTAGACAGGAAATCAGCAAGTATGTAAAAGTAGCTAACTTGACCTGATTGACATTTAGAGAAAACTCCATCTGACGGAAGCAGAGTACACATTCTCTTGAAGTACACTCTAGGCCATAAAACAGGTCTCAGTAGGGTTAAAAAGATTCAAGTTCACACAAAACATGTCCTTGGCCACTTGAAATTAAATAAGAAATTAGTAACAGAAAAGATCTCTGGAATACCCCCAAGTATTTGGAAATTAACTTCTAATTTTTTTTTTTTTTTTGGCGGTACCGGGGATTGAACCCAGGGGCGTTCTACCTCCGAGCTACACCCCTGGCCCTATTTTTTATACTTTAGTTTGAAACCGGGTCTCACGAGGTTGCAGAGGGCCTCACTAAGTAGCTGAGGCTGGCCGCGAACCTGTGATCCTCCTGTCTCAGCTTCCCAAGTACTGGGATTACAAGCGTGCGTCACCACGCCTGCCAAGAAGAAATTTTTTTTTTTGCGGAACCGGGGATTGAACCCAGGGGCATTCTACCTCCAAGCTACACCCCCAGCCCTATTTTTTATCCTTTATTTTGAAACCGGGTCTCACGAAGTTGCAGAGGGCCTCACTAAGTAGCTGAGGCTGGCCGTGAACCAGGATTCTCCGGTCTCCGCCTCCCAATCCCCGGTACCGCAAAAAAAAAAAAGAAAAGAAAAGAAAAACATTTGAACTGATCGAAAATGAAAACACAAAATGTATTAAAATTGAGAAGATGCCACTAAAGCAGTACATGAAAAAAATATAGAGATTTCAGATTCATGGGAGTTTCAAAGTATAATTTTTTTTTTTTTTGCAGTACTGGGGATTGAACCCAGGGGCATTCTACCTCTGAGCTACACCCCCAGCCTTATTTTTTATTCTTTATTTTGAAACAGAGTCTCACTAAGTTACAGAGGGCCTCACTAAGTAGCTGAGGCTGGCTCTGAACCCCGATCCTCCTGTCTCAGCCTCCCAAGTACTGGGATTACAAGCATGTGCCACCATGCCCGGCATTCAAAGTATAATTTTAAAAATGTCAAAGTGTACCCTTTAAATATAAAGTTTAATTTAAGGGTCAGTTATATCTCCATAAGGTGATTATACATATATATATATATATATATATAAAATTAATGGTGTGATAGGACCCACAGACTGAGAGACATAGGTACTAAGTGTAGTGTTTGGACTAATATCCTGATTCAAACAAGCCAGCTGTCAAAAGACATTCTGTAAACAAGGGAAATGTGTTAGCTAGTTGTTAAATGGTATTAGGTAAGACAGTGGTATCTCTGAAAGGCCCTTGCTATCTAAGAAGCATAGTGTACACTGGGTGAGATAATCTCACGTGTGTGATACGTTTTGAAGTCCTCTAACACAGTAAAGAGGGGGACAGATGAACAGTATAGGTAAAATACTGACAAATGAGCCTCAATGATAGATACATGGGTGCTCATTAAATTGCTTTCTTTTGTCTTCTATGTTTTTTTGTTTTTTAATCCTAATGAAAGAATCTGAGGAAAGCCGGGCGTGGTGGCGCACGCTCGTTATTCTAGTACTTGGGAGGCTGGGACAGGAGGATTGCAGGTTCGCAACCAACCTCAGCAACTTAGTGAGGCTCTCAGCAACTTAGTGAGACCCTGTTTCCAAATAAAAAATAAAATAAAGCTGGGGGTATAGCCCAGTGGTAGAAGGTCCCTGAGTTCCATCCCCAGTACCAAAAAAAAAAAAAAAGAATCCACAGCCTCCCTTGTTTTAGTCCCCACCTACTCCTTCAGCTGTAGCATCTGATCCCAGTTTAAGATGCAGGTGTATCTAGAGTGGCCATCTGCCCAGTATGCCTGCACAGTCACAGTTTGCACCTGCCATCCCAGGATGAACTCTGGCTCACACAGTAAACTAGGTGCTTGCTGTCATTACATTGAAGGATACTTTCCTAGGCTATTACTTGGTTCAAAATTCCCCTTCCTGTTCCTTTGGTTTTCCTTGTCTAGCTCCTCCCTCCTCAGTTTTCCAAGTCTTAGTTTCAGCATCATTTCCTCAGAGCCTTCCCTGATCCTCCTCGGCCCTGTCCCCCACCTGCTCCCTTTGTTGCCCCTCTGTCCTAGGCAGGCTCTCTAGTGCATTAGATGAGAATGTGTGTCCTGGTCTTTTCCCAGTTTGCATAGCTTCTCAAAGTTAGGGGTTCGTTGTCTTTTCACCTTTGGGCCATTGGAGTTTGGCATTGCTAGCAATATCTAGCAGAATGTTGGGTAAATCCAGTTTTAGAGATAATCTGAGTTAACCCTCTCAAATAAATTGAGAGTATTCAACCCTGGAAAGGTAAATGCACCTTCCTAAGTTTGCAGAGCGTAGTAGTGGCTTGTGACTGAGTCCCTTATCGTGCTTACTGCTGTGGTAGGACTTTAAAGGAGCATTGGAGGTTTCTTTTGCTAAGACAGTTTATATCCCTAACAGTGACCAACCTAGAGCACAGTAGGAAAGCTGGTAGAGCCGGGTGGTGGCTCTGGAGTCGTAAGAAGTGGCCAACTGAGCATGTTGGTTAAACACAGTGCAGAAGTGACCGTGACTCCTGGCCTGCTCACTGGATGTACTTCTTACCCAGCCAGGATGCAGGATCTGTGCTATGCCACCAGGTTTTCTACCTTTTCATTGCTTTCAAGAATCCTCTTATAGCCGGGCGTGGTGGCGCACGCTTGTAATCCCAGTACTTGGGAGGCGGAGTCCAGAGGATCCGGGTTTGTGGCCAGCCTCAGCTACTTAGTGAGGCCCTCCGCAACTTTGTGAGACCCGGTTTCAAAATAAAAGTATAAAAAATAGGGTCGGGGGTATAGCTCAGAGGTAAAACACCCCTGGGTTCAATCCCCAGTACCGCAAAAAAAAAAAAAAGAATCCTCTTATATGATATGACAGCGTAATGTAGGATAACAGGGACGTTATGCCTTTAGTTGCTTAAAAATGAAGATCATCATTCAGATATCTGATACTTAACTTCTGTTTTTATTTGTAACTTTCACAGCGTCGCCTCGGAGATGCAGCCAAAAAAGCCATCAGTAAATTGACAACCAGAACAGTGAAGAAGGGTGATAAGGTATAGTAACGAGACAGCTCTCAGCGCCTGCTCTCTGGAGCCTAGTTCTTGTGCTGGCGTCGGGAGCCATCAGCTAGCCTTCTGACTTCTGCACTTCAGTACTGCTGCCATTGGGAGCACCAGGGGACTGCGCACATCATTCCAACTGTGTTCTTCTGAGTCTTCTTCTGCTAAAGCCTAGCATGAATTCCCCCCCCCAAAATGTTTTTTTGTTTTTTTTGGGTTTTTGTCTTGTTTTTATTTTTGCAGTACCAGGGATTGAATCCATTCTAGCTCTGGGCTACACCCCCAGCCCTATTTTTTATTCTTTATTTTAAAACAGGGTCTCTAGCCAGGCGTGGTGGTGCACGCTTGTAATCTCAGTACTTGGGAGGCGGAGACTGAAGGATCCAGGTTCGCGGCCAGCCTCATCTACTTAGTGAGGCCTTCCGCAACTTCATGAGACCTGGTTTCAAAATAAAGAATAAAAAATAGGGCCAGGGGTGTAGCTCGGAAGTAGAAAGCCCCTGGGTTCAATCCCCGGTACCGCAAAAAATAAATAAATAAATTATAATAATAAAACAGGGTCTCACTAAGTGAGTTGCGGAGAGTCTCACTAAGTAGCTGAGGCTGGCCACGAACCCAGATCCCCTGGTCTCAGCCTCCCAAGTAGTGGAATTACAAGTGTGCACCCGGCTCTGTTTTTGTTTTTTTGTTTGTTTGTTTGTTTGTTTGTTTGTTTTGATGGAACTGAGGATTGAACCCAGAGGTGCTTTACCACCGAGCTACATCCTAGCCTTTTCATTTTGTATTTTGAGACAGGGTCTCACTAAGTTGCCGAGGCTGCCCTCAAACTTACAAGCCTTCTGCCTCAGCCTCCCCAGGAACTGGGATTACAGGCATATGCCACCTGTTGTGGCTTTTCCAAGAATTCTAATGGGACAATTTGTACATTAAATAGCCAGGAGATGTGTGTTCTCTTCCTGTATTTCTTGTGACTTTGCTTGCATCTCATATGGGTTTTGTTTCTTCATACAGTTAAATGAGAATTAAAACCTACATTGCAAGGGTGTTTTGGTTAACTGCAGTGTCTACGCAACTGGAAAGCAGAGGAGCACGGTTCATCAGAGCTGGGCCTGGTGCTTAGTGAAACCAAATCAAAGAGGGAGTGGCAAAAGGCTGTGACTGAGCCCTTTGACCAGAATCCCCATCAGAGTTCAAGCTGTGGTGAAGCCTTGCTTTTTCCTCTGTATGTGTAAAGTAGAACTTACTATGAATTCCCAATTCCATATATTGAAGGTTATTAAGAATGAAAAAAATGCATCTAATAACATAAAACCCAAACCATCTCCACACCCAACACTAACCTATCAGCACAGCCCCGGAAGGATGAGTTTAGATTCCACCTTCCTAGCTTCCTGCGGTCTTGGACTTGACCCGTTTTTATTCCGATTGCCTTGACACGACCATATCTTGTTGCTTTGTTAGAGTTTCAGAGGTAGAGTCATTCTCAATAGATTTCATCCTTCACTAAGGAAAGAAAAAGTCACTTGCAGAAGATCTGAGCAGCATCAAAACAGCTGCACTCAGCCTCATGCAGGCCCACGCCTGTAATCCCAGTACTTGGGAGGCAGAGACAAGAGGATCACGGGTTCAAGGCCAGCATCAACAATTTAGTGTGAACCTGTTCCAAATAAGAACATAAAATAGGGCTGGCAGTGTAGCTCAGAGGTAGAACACCCTGGGTTCTAAGCCAGGTGTGGTGACGCACACTTGTAATCCCAGTACTTGGGAGACGAGACAGGAGGATCACAGGTTCAAGGCCAACCTCAGCAAGTTAGTGAGGCCCTCTGCAACTTAGTGTGACCCTGTTCCAAATAAGAACATAAAATAGGGCTGGCAGTATAGCTCGGAGGTAGAACACCCCTGGGTTCATTCCCCAGTACCATAAGACAAAACAAAACAAAAAAAAACAGGTGCACTTAACCCCAGGGGATTAGTAACTAGTATAAATTCTTTCTTGGCCTGATGGGCTTCAGCTCCCATTAACTTGAACTTTCCTGGAGCTGGGTCTAACCTTACCCATCTTTCTTTGTCCCCCAGGTTAACATGAAACAATCTTTCCCGTCGGGTGCAGTAGTGCATGCGTATAATCCCAGCTACTGGGGAGGCTGAGGCAGGAGAATCACAAATTCAAGGCCAGCCTGGGCAACTTGGCAACACTCCTTCTCAAAATAAAAAATAAGCCGGGTGTGGTAGCGCATGCTTGTAATGCCAGTACTTGGGAGGTGGAGACCAGAGGATCCAGGTTCGCCGCCAGCCTCAACTACTTAGTGAGGCCCTCCGCAACTTCGTGAGACCCGGTTTCAAAATAAAGTATAAAAAAAATAGGGCCGGGGGTGTAGCTCGGAGGTAGAACGCCCCTGGGTTCAATTCCTGGTACTGCAAAAAATAAATAAATAATAAAAAATAAAAGGGCTGGAGATATAACTCAGTGGTGGAGTGCTTGCCTAGCATGTGTGAGACCCTGAGTTCGATCCCCAGTACCACCTAAATAATAACAATAATAATAATAATAATAAAGCCAAGGTTTCTTCTTAGTTTGTACCTACTAGACCTTCTGAGAGTTGTCTCACTCAGTGTTAATCCAAGTGGCAATGACATAGCACATATTCTCGCCTTTCCAGGCTTGCATTGCTGGCATGCTGTCTTAGGACAACTCAAGTGGAACCCTCCTCAACCCTGAGGAGGAAGGAAATCACCTTGGTGACCAAACACCTGCTGACTTTAAGGACTAACTAAGGATTTGAGCCTGGCCTCAACTTGCTGTCCTCCTGCCTCAGCTTCCGTAGTAGCTGGGATTAACCCATGTGCCACCTTGCCTGGCTTCCTGACTCTTGATAAAGACCTGTTATTGAGTTGACCCACAGACCTTTCTCTACTCCAAATCTGTGACTAGTGGAGCAACCCCCATACCTGGGATGGGTCTCTAGAAAGCAGTCTACCAGGGCTCACCATCTTTTGTGTCTGTGCTTAGGGAAGTGATTAAGACTCCTGATAAGAGCCGGGCGTGGTGGCGAACGCTTGTAATCCCAGTACTTGGGAGGCTGAGACCAGAGGATCCGAGTTCGCGGCCAGCCTCAGCTACTTAGTGAGGCCCTCCGCAGCTTAGTGAGACCCTGTTTCAAAATAAAGAATAAAAAATAGGGCTGGGGGTGTATCTGGGAGGTAGAATGCCCCTGGGTTCAATCCCCAGTACCACAAAAAAAAAGACTCCTGATAAGGACCCAGACTTTGTAGGGTGCACAGTAAAAACTATTCAGACAAAAATAATCAGAACTCTTAATTTATTCTATGTCAGATCATAAATAGAATTAGTATTGATTATTACAACATAATTTAAAGACAGATTGGCTTAGATATAATTTAGGTCTATATAGTTAAGCAAATAAAAATTACTTTTAATAACTTTCCCTTTGTAACCACTTGCTTAGCATTGTTTCCCCAGGAACATACTTCACTAAATTGCATTTCCTCTGTTTGTATACACAGAGCATGTGACTTTGCTCCTCTTGCGTCTCCTATTTGTATACACAGAGCATGTGACTTTTGCTCCTATGCCTTTTTTTTTTTTTTTTCAGGAAACAGACCCAGACTTTGATCATTGTGCAGTCTGCATAGAGAGCTATAAGCAGAATGATGTTGTTCGGATCCTTCCCTGCAAGTATGTCAGCTTTCTTTGTTTGAAAAGAATGATATTAATGTGTTCTATGTGTCTCCCTTTCAGACTGGGTGTCTGTCCACTTGCTTCTGAGAGCCACCTAACCCATGGCCATTCTGGCAGGCCAAGGCCTGTTGCACATTGCTCCTGGCAGGAGGCTGTGGGCAGCAGTGAGCAGTGCTCCTCACAAGAGCCAAGTGCTCATGTGTTAGGCTTACCTGGGGCACAACCTCCAGATGTTTGTAGCCTAAGAGTTTGTACTCTGATTTCTGTGGGTTTCACAAACAGCCCCCTGTTCCTCTCCATCTTCAGTCAGAACTCACTAGGCCCTCCCTTGAGACCTCACAGTGTTCCCTGGCTGATTTTCAGGATTTGGATTAAGCCTTTTTCTGGATCTGGGTTATGCAGTGTGGAGGACTGGTACTTGCTCTGTACTTGCTTTGGGTGAAGAACTCTACTGGTTACACTTACTGTCCTCCCAACCATCCAAAGAGTGTGTTTTCTTCCCATTTGTATTAGTCAGCTTTTTGTTACATAACAAAATATTAGACACAGGCTACTTATGAAGAAAGGGAGGTTTATTTAGCTCACAGTTTGGGAACTAAATAGAAAGTCCAAAATCAAAAGTCCAAGATTGGGTGGCAGACGGCAGCGCATCATGTTGAGAGCCATGGAGGAGCAAGCAGTCACCTCTCACACAGAGCAGAGAGAGAGAGGCCAGACTTGTTCCTCCTAAAACAGTGCTCTTGTGAGAATTACCAAAGGGGTCCCATAAAAATGCCTCATACCCAAGCCGGGCGTGGTGGCGCACGCTTGTAAGGCAGAGACCAGAGGATCCGGGTTTGCAGCCAGCCTCAGCTCTCTCTGTCTCTCTCTCTCTCTGTCTCTCTCTCTCTGTCTGTCTCTCTCTTTCTCTCTCTCTCTCTCTCTCTACCTAGTGAGACCCTCCACAACTTCGTGAGACCCGGTTTCAAAATAAAGTATAAAAAAATAGGGCCGGGGGTGTAGCGCAGAGGTAGAACGCCCCTGGGTTCAATCCCCGGTACTACAAAAAAAAAAATGCCTCACACCCCCAGTGACCCAAGGACCTCCCACTAGGCCCTGCCCCCAAAGACCCCACACCTCCCAACAGTAGCCTTTTGGGGACCGAGCCTTCAATCACATGGGCCCTTGGGGGACACTCCAACCCTAGTACCACTGGACAGTGAAGCATAATGAAGCCAATAGTAGGTTCTACGGCCACACAATTCAAAATGGCAGAACTGATATGAAGGTCTACCTTTAATTCCAGAGCTCCTCACATGGGACCACAGACCTCTCTCCAGGGTGTTCACTGGAACTTTGGTGCCTGAAAGAGCAATTTTCTTTATAAGCATGTTAATTTCTACCAAGGTCCTGTCCTAGGCTAGGAATGTAAAACATTAAGATGCACAATTCTAAGTATCGATTGGAAGAATATGAAGTCACCTACAGAGAAGCCTAAAACCAACCACTTCTTCTTTCTTCCCACTCATCTTTCAAAGATACCTGCAAAGCCGGGCGTGGTGGCGCAGGCTTGTAATCCCAGTACTGGGGAGACTGAGACAGGAGGATCGCAGGTTTGAGGACAGCCTCAGCAACTAGTGAGACTTTCATCAACCTAGCCAGACTGTTTCAAAAATAAAATAAGGCTGGGGGTGTAGCTCAGAGGTAGAATGCCCCTGGGTTCAATCCCTAGTACTGCAAAAAAAAAAAAAAGAATAGCTCTATATACTGAAGCAGAAATCCATGATTCTAAAAGTCAAGTCGTTTCCACTTACATATAAAAGAAAAATCTATCAAACTAAATGTAATCTGCCCTATAAAAAATTAAGTTATATAATGACAAGTTTTTCCTCATTCATAGTTACTTACAGGCTGAAAATGTAAGGCTAAAGGAAATACATAGACATATATATATATATATATATATATATAAGGAAAAGGATCAGTAGGGTACGTTACAAAGGATAATCAGCAAATGCCTGCTTTGACAAGGAAGAAGGCTTTAAGATTCTCTGGCGTCTTATCTCAACCCAGGATTCCCTGGAACCGTCTGGTACCTAAAGGGGAAGAACCAAAGAGCCCTTCATAGTTATTACTAAAATGAGAGGGGCTCCTCAAGGGGTCACAGCCTGAAGTCGGTGACTCTGGGAGCTTGCTCCTGTTCTTGCCATCCCAGAAGCCTGTGCTTCCCCAAGTTTCATTCTTTTCCTCAGTTTACCCCAGAGCTTTCCAGACATGGCCCTGCGTTGGGGTCAGTGGGAGAGCTTTCAGAAACACCCAAGTAGAGCCCTGGCACAGTTATTGTAATAAGTTCCTAAGTGACTGATGCAGCAAGTTCACACCCTCCACTGAAGTCCAAAGCCTTGATTGATATTAACTATTTCTGTGGCTGAAACCAGAAAACTCATTCTCAGCTTTGGTGTTTGCAGTCTCCTTTGGAATATTAGACATTTTGGTAACTGAACAGGATTTCTTTGCACCCTAGTACTGCCCTGTTCACTTGCTGCCACGGCCCTTGGCTTTGACAAGACGTGTGCACTGCCCTGTGTGTCACGTCTCAGCAGGTTGCAGCTTTTCCTAAATGTATTGCTTAACCTGCTCAGCAGAATGACAACAATACGATTCTCAGGTACAGTGAAAAGTAGCTTTCCACGTTGAGCAGCGTTCTGTGACGGCCTTTGGGCTGTGGCAGGTCTTCTCAGCTGTGACAGTAGAGAGCAGATGGTCGTGTGGAGGAGGGAGGGTGGGCCTGTGCATCACAGGGTGTTGAGCAGTGTCCCTCAGCTTCCTGTTCCAGGCCTTCCAGGGTGCCTGCCTCTGCACCAGCCCTTGGGCAGGAGGAGGCAGCCCCTCTGGTCTAGCGCCGCTCTTTCCCTTCCTCAGGGACCTTGCTCTAGTGACTGTCTAGAACTGCTCCCTCCAGTTTTGTTCTGTCTTTGCTCATCAGCATTTAATTGTGTTCAAGCATTTCCTATTCCAGTTTTGTAAACTCCTTGAAGCCCATCACCCTCCACATGCCACTGGTAGCCTTTCCCTTCCCCGCCAGCCTTCAGAAAGACCGTCCTCCCTGCCTCTCCTTCGCCTCAGGAAGGCGCAGCGCCAGCCAGGCGCTGTCTGTCCTTTACTTTACCAAGCCCAACTAGACTGAGCTGAGCCTGTGTCTCCAGACGTCAGGCCTCTCGCGGGTTGCTGCTTTCTGCTGCGTGACCTGCCCTTTCCATCCTCCATCACGCTGATTTCTTGTGGACAGATGGCAGTGGCTTTGCTTTGGGGACCTCCTGCTCGTGTCAGTTGATTACAGTTGATCATCCTTGGACATTAGCCAGCATGTCTTAGAAATGGAGAAATAGTCACCTTATTTAAAGGTTAGCCACAAAATTTTTAGTAGGTATAAATACTCAGAAGTAGAGTGTCGTCGCTTTGATAAATTTACGTTTAAGATGCCAGCATGGTGCTCGCTTTGGCAGCACATATACTAAAATTGGAACGATACAGAGAAGATTAGCACGGCCCCTGTGCAAGGATGACACACAAATAAAAGATGCCGGCATGGGAGCTGAAATGGGTCAGTCATCTGGCTGCTGGCTGTCTCAGGCGTCGCTGCAGTCACCCACCTTGGAGGGAGGACGCTCCATCAGTGGCTGCTGCAGTCCCCGGCTAGGGGAAGGAGCTCTTGTCTCTGACCTTTAGTAATCTGGGATCCTTTTATGACTGCCAGGTCCTTGGCAGGCACCAGGGGCTGCAGAGCCGTGGAAACAGCCCTTCGTTCAGCGTGGGCTCCTCGCCCGGCACAGCCACTCACCTGGCCTCTCTAGTTAACCGCCTGTGCAGGAGGTGGCAGGGGAGGGCACGGTACGTCTTTCTCGTTCTACGTGTTTCACATTCCATATCCCAGAGTGTTTCTTCTAGGAGTAGAGGACTTTTTGGTTGAAGCGCTGGCATGCTTGTCCTTTTCACGTTTCACTGTCCTCACACACCACCTGCTCTCCATCACAGCATGCCACTCAGCCCTCAGCGTGCTGGGCCCGCTCCTGCATGTATGTGCATTTCCACTTTTAGTCTGTCTTCCCTTATAATGGTGGAGAGCGGCTTCTTTTCAAGGTCAGACTTGTCTTCGGTGTACCCTCTGGCTAGGGAGACATCACCCCCGGGCTGCTCTGGGTCTCAGGGTGCCCTGCACAAGCATGCTGACACCTACTAAGATGCCATGTGAAACACTGATGTCAGCCATGCCTTCCGTTCAGAGCCTGTGGTACTTCTCTAAGTATTCTGTGTGCAGTTTTTCATTTATTGGTAAGTTCCAGATAGCCTCGTGACCCCCACAGTCTTCCAGGTGACACAATAAATAAATACATTATCTGCAAGTTTCAGACTAGATTGGTAAATTTAGACTTCAAGATCTTTTTTTTTTTTCGTTTTGTGGTACTGAGAATTGAACCCAGAGGCATTCTACCCCTGAGCTACACCCCCAGCCCTATTTTATTTTTTATTTTTGAAACAAGGTCTCACTAAGTTGTGAAAGACATCACTAAGTTGCTGAGGCTGGCCACAAGTCGGCTATCCTCCTATCTCAACCTCCCAAGCACTGGGATTATAGGCATGGGCCACCACTCCCAGCTCTCCCCTACCTCCCTAAAATCTTCATTCTTGTTCCTCAAAGAAATGGACACAGAGACCTGGGCGTGGTAGTGCAGGCCTACAGTCCCTGTACTAGGGAGCAGACAGGAGGATCACAGGTTCAAGGCCAGCCTCAGCAATTTAGTGAGACCCTCAGCAACTTAGCAAGACCTTGTTTCAAAACAAAAAGGGCTGGGGATGTAGCTCAGTGGTAAAGTGCCCCTGGGTTCAACCCCCAGTACTACAGGGAAAAAAAGGAAAGAAATGGGTACAGGGCCATCAAGTGGTGATGGTGGGTGGTATGTATTGTTGGCTGAAGCTGTAATGTTTATTCCATATCTCAGTAAAAAGTGAGATTTCTAGACCCATTTTAAATCAAAACTGCATTTTTCAAACAGCAATCATAACATTTAAATTATAAACTGATAGTCAAGGTTTTAAAACCATGCCATGGTCCATTTGGTAGCTTTCTCAAAATTTCTCTCATCTCAAACCTAGATTGTAGTTTTCTTCCAAAGTGCCCTGAATGTCAGTGTTGGTGTTCATTTTGACCAGGACCTGGGACTTCTGTCAGTCTTGGTTACAGCTTCTCAGAGATCTTGTGCGGGAGTGCTGCAGCTTGAGAAATCGTCTCTGCAGCTCCCTCAGAGGCATTTTCTGCCTTCCAAAGGGCACAGGTTCTTCTTCTGAGAGTGCAGACCTCCATGGCTGACTGATTCCTGACACAAGGAATATTCCATTCTCCAGAATATGAGGGAAATCATCCATATCTCCCCTACACACACGCGTGCATGAACATTGTCCATATCTCCCCAACATACACGTGTGTGCACACGCGCACACACCTGTCAGCTGGAAATTGCTAACTAAGTGTTATTTGATTCTTAGGCACAGTTCACTCCTTAAAACAGTTGCAACTGCTCGTGGCATTTACAAATATTTAACATAGGTTGAGTTCCGTGAAACTAATTAATAATTATATAGAAACTCTTGATTTAACCCTGACTTAATATCTTTTTGAAATTCCATTTTTATTAACTATTATAGGAAATATAACTGATTTTTCCTATAAAGGTATGGTCATCTTTTTTTTTTTTGCAGTACTGGGGATTGAGCCCAGGGCGTTCTACCTGCAAGCTACACCCCCAGCCCTATTCTTTATTCTTTATTTTGAAACAGGGTCTCACTAAGTTGTGGAGGGCCTCAGTAGTTGAGGCTGGTCGCGAACCTGTGATCCTTCTATCTCAGCCTCCCAAGTATTGGGATTATGAGCATATGCCACCATGCCCAGCTATGATTATCTTTATTCTTAATAATTTCCTAGATTTCCTCAAGTCTGTTTTGGAATTTGGTAGAATAAAAGTCCAAGCTAAGTACAGTGGCACAGCTACTCAGGAGGCTAAGGTAGGAGGATGCTTGAGCCCAGGAATTTGGGGCCAGCCTGGGCAACATAGTAATATCCTGTGTCTTTCCTAGAAAAACAAAGTAAGAAGAGCTGGGGTTGGTCAGTGGTGGGGCGCCTGCCCAGCATGTTCAAGGCCCTGGGTTACATCTCCAGTACTGTGTGAAAGTGTCCAGACATGCACACCTTATGCCCTATCTCCCATTATACCGTACTCTTGATGAGCGAGGTTGGGCTCAGGAGATCTTCTGCAACTTACATTGAATAAACCTCCAATATCTGTCTCTTGGGACTCATAAATATGTGTTAAAAGGAGGAAAAGCAGGCTAACTAAAAATTTCATTTCTTTCCACTTTGACTTAATAATTTTTCTGTCTATAATTTGTGACATAATTGTCTGTTATTTTACAGGCACGTTTTCCACAAATCCTGCGTGGACCCCTGGCTTAGTGAGCATTGCACGTGTCCTATGTGCAAACTTAATATTTTGAAGGCCCTGGGAATCGTGGTATGTTTCCTATTTTGTCACTACTTTTGACGAGTACATATCTAAGTATGATACAATATACCACAATTGGTATAATAGGAGACATGATTAAGTATCACAAGAATACGTGGGCTTTCTTTGCCATGTAGCCTTGTTTGTCCAACAGTGCCTTTCTTCCAGATTTCCAAAGGCCCCGGAAAACCTTTACTTGGCAAGGCTTTAGCTAGGCATGCTGCATGGTGTCAGATAACACTGCCCCATCGAGAACTTCGGAGACTTTCTCACTTTCCTTCTTAAGAGAAGTGTATAGCTGGTGTGGTGGGGCACACCATTAATCCCAGTACTTGGGAGGCTGAAACAGGAGGATCATAGATTCAAGGCCAGCACGTGGTTACTTAGTGAGATCCTGTTTCAAAATAAAAAGTAGAGCCAGGCGTGGTGGTACACGCTTGTAATCCCAGTAGTTGGGAGGCTGAGACAGGAGGATCATAGGTTCGAGGCCTGCGCATGGTTACTTAGACCCTGTTTTAAAATAAAAAGTAAAATAGGACTGGGGATATAGCTCCTGGGTTCAATCCCTAGTGCCACAAAAAAGAAAAAAAAGAAATAGAAATATGTATCCAGGGAGCCGGGTGTGGTGGCACATGCTTGTAATCCCAGTACTTGGGAGGCTGAGACAGGAGGATCCTGGTTCAAAGCCAGCCTCAGCTACTTAGTGAGGCCCTCCACAACTTAGTGAGACCCTGTTTCAAAATAAAGAATAAAAAAATAGGGCTGGGGATGTAGCTGTGAGGTAGAATGCCTCTGGGTTCAATCCCCAGTACCACAAAAATTTTTAAAATTTAAAAATAGAAAATAAATACACTATCAAATCACAGTTTACGTGCAGTATAGTTAGGAAATAATGCCCTGTTTATCCTCCAGATGTCATGAAGTTTAACCCAGGATTTCTCAATCTTGGCATTACTGGCACTTTGGACTAGATCATTTCTTCTTAGCGGGTATTCTGTGCATCATAGACTACAGTAGCATCCTAGCTTCTACTACTAAATACCAATAGCATGACCCGGTCACAACAATTAAAAACATCTCTTGAAAGCCAGGCACAGTTGTGCATGCCTAGGATCCATGCTACTCAGGAGGCTGAGGCAGGAGGACGGATTGAGCCCAGAAGTTTGAGACCACCATGGACAGCATAATTCCAGTACTTGGGAGGCTGAGACAGGAGGATCACAGGTTTGAAGCCAGCCTTGGCAACTTAGCGAGGCCCTCTGTACTTGGTGAGACCCTATTTCCAAAACAAGAAATAAAATCAGGTTGGTGTATAACTTCGAAGTAGAATGCCTCTGGGTTCAATCCCCAGTACCAAAAAAAAAGTCAACATTGCAACACATTGAATGTCTACAATGCCCACACACATGCCCTCAGCCCATTCACACCGTTCATAGGCATTGCCCTCAAGACACTCGGCATCTCTTTTCTGCCTGTCAATAGTGCAACAATCAAGATATTGAATAAACCTCCAATATCTGTCTCTTGGGACTCATAAATATGTGCTAAAAGGAGAAAAGCAGGCTAACAAAATTTCATTTCTGAAATGCCAGGTGTCCCCTGGGGGCTACGTTATCCTCATGTGAGCTTGGTTTAACATAGTGTCTGCCATGTTGCCTGTCATATAGAAGGCAGTTGGAGAATATGAACTTACCCTCTGTCAGTGTGTCCAAGACTATCCTTTCAAGTGCTAATATTTCCCCATTTTAATGAAAATCCTTCTAAAATGTATTACAAGGTATCACGATTCTTTAAGTATAATAATCATAATAAACTTCATCTAACTGATGTCATTATCAGCTTCAGTTTTACTGAATGGTAATTATTTTAAAATAGGGCTTTGGGGTGATCTAGAATGGAATTCTTTTTCTCAGAAAGCCAGCAGTTCTGGGTTCTGCTATCCTCAACATTAACATTTAGTGTTAATCAAGATAATCAACTGTGTATTGATTTTTGTCGTTTGGTTGGTTTGATTTGATTTTTTTACTGGGGAGTGAGCCCAGGGGCATTCTACCTCTGAACTACACCCTCAGCCCCATTTTTTTTATTTGGAAACGGGTCTTGCTAAGTTGCTACGAGCCTCAAGATGAATGTCAGCTTCATAATGCTGATGATGAGTCCCTCTCCTGTGAGCCGGGTCCACAAAAGGTTATCGTTTCTCTGCAAAGATGCACTGACCAGTTTTCTCAGTTCTGCAGTGGACTTGGTTTCCCTTTGTGCCATTTTTGGGAGATCACCTGGTCCTTTTAAAGAAAACCTTTTAGATGAGAGTAGAAAAAGTAGATAGATGGGCCAGGAAATGAGGAGGGATCACATTGAAAAAACTCAGAAGTCCTGGCAAGAGGGCATCAGACATTCAGGGTTTATGAAAGTCTTGGTCTTACAATTGTTTTTAATCTGGAAATATTTTGCAGCCAAATCTGCCATGTACTGATAATGTAGCATTTGATATGGAAAGGCTCACCAGAACCCAAGCAGTTAACCGAAGATCAGCCCTAGGTGACCTGGCCAGCGAAAACTCCCTGGGCCTCGAGCCACTGCGAACTTCGGGAATATCGCCTCTTCCTCAGGATGGGGAGCTCACTCCTAGGACAGGAGAAATCAACATTGCAGTAACAAGTAAGTGGGGCCCTTTGCCCAGGCACAGGGCAGTGTTGGTGCTAGTGCTGAGCATGCAGCGGCTATCAGAGAGTCAAGGCCACCTTGGCCAGGGACTTTGTAGCTGAGAAAGTAATGTGTACTTTTATTTAGAAAAGAACAGATGTTGGAATAATGAAACTTTCTTTATAATAAGAAGCTGTGTATTGGTGTATAATTAATAGGGATATCTGCATTCAATGAGTAAATAATTGTTCAGAGGTCTGTCTTAGTAGCTGTTTCATAACTCTTGTGAAATCATTGTGTGGCAAACAGGCATTTAGGGAGACACTGGAACGTGACGTGGGCTAGACACGTCAGCACTGGTATGCTGTGTAGCTTAGCACTGTGCTCACCAGCTCCCACGATGCTGGACCTACAATTTCACAGCTTCAGCAATAGTCGATATGGCCTGCTGCTCACTTTATTTTTTGCTTTTGTGGAAGTCTGGTCTGTTGGCACTTAACCCTTGGTATAATTGTACAAGTGATTAAAGAAAGCCCAAGGGTGATCCGCCTCAAAAAAAAAAAGAAAGTTCTGAGCCAGTTATGAACGTCTTGATTGTTGCACTGTTGACAAGCAGAAAAGAGATGCCGAGTGTCTTGAGGGCGATGCCTATGAACGGTGTGAGTGGGCTGAGGGCGTGTGTGTGGGCATTGTAGACATTCACCCGTAGCAAGCCCGCTCTTTCCTTCAACTCCGTTCTGTACGTGCGGTGTCCATCTAACAACCCTCCACCCATCTCGCTGCCACTCTCACTGCTTTCTGATTCATGCTGCTGCTTGCCTAGAGCTTCACGCCCTGAAGCCTGTGGGACTCTGCTCTCCGCTGGGAGTCAGCACAACGGGGGAAGTCACTCCACAGAATCGCTTTCCCCTTACATATGGAGACTCCTGCAGCCTAATTGAAGCGTCTGTGTTTTTAACCAACCAGAGATGATCATTAGAAAATGATTTCCCAGGTGTTACGTTACGAGTTCTCTGAATCCCAAAAGCCTTCACTTAGTTGTGAATTCAGTAAACTATTATTTGATATAGTTTGGCTCATTTTTGCCATTTCCCAATGCTTTCTTTTAACAGCATTTCATGGTTTTCCTACTTTGACATTTAGGTTTTATGGTCTAGATTTTTAAAAATTGATCTAGTAGTAATAAAAGAGATGAAGGTTGTTTAGTAATGAATTTTCATTAAGTCCTTCATTGATCAGACATTTATTGAGTACCTACTACTACATTAAGTACAGACCTTGTTATAGTTTATGTAGAAATGTCCTCTCAGAATCTTATTTTTTATAATAAAATATTACTTCATCTACTAAATTAATCATCATGCCACTATGTAAAATTCAGTGTCATTAAATTAGACCCAGGTGCCTCTACCTTTCTCTCCAAAGCCCTGTAGTGCCATAGCAACTACAGTGCATTCACCAGCACCGCTGTGTGCAAGGCGCTGTGCTGAGCAAGCAGTGGAAAGACAGAGGCAGCTGAGGCCTGGCCACAGGGGATGGCTGCAGATGCTTCTGGGCATGTGCATTCAGAACTTGGAAATACAGACATAACTGAAAGTATAAACGTTAGTCTGCTTATAACACAAAAGTCTCTTAGGATGATGGGCTAGAGCCGGGCGTGGTGGCACACGCTTGTAATCCCAGTACTTGGGAGGCTGAGACAGGAGGATCGCAGGTTCAAGGACAGCCTCAGCAAGTAGTGAGAATCTCAGCAACCTAAGGAGACCCTGTTTCAAAATAAAAATAAAAAATAGGGCTGGGGGTGTACCTCGGAGGTAGAATGCCCCTGGGCTCAATCTCCAGTAACAAAAAAAAGATGATGGGCTGGGGATGTAGCTCAGTGGTAGAATATGTGCTTAGCATGTGCAGGGTCCTGGGTTTCATCCCCAGCACCACACACACACACAAGCAAAAAGAAGTCTCTAAGAAGAAAAAAAAAAAAAAGAATGCTGTGTTAAGCTCCTTAATTTTGATAACCTTTTATCTCTTGATTTTTAAGTGCCAGTGTATATACTATTTGTATAACTTAAAATATAAACAAGTTAAAGTATATTCTTGAATGTTCACTTTGACTTAAATAAAAAGCTTCAATCTAGTGATGATGAAAATTAAAATCTAAAGGCAGTGGCTACAGTTACTTTAAAAGGGTTTCCAAGCATTTTAATAATATAAACTAACAAGGGCAGAGAGATGTTCATAGAACACACGCATCACCCTGGAATCCTAAGAGCAGTTCTTAACCTTCTGAAGGTCACCACCTTTAAAATCTAACGAAAGCACAGAAACCTCTTTCTAGAAAAGGGCCAGTGCACACACAGTTTCGTATGCAGTCTTAGGATTCGTGGAACCCAGATTAAGAAACACCCATGTTATACACAACTTTCTTCTCTGCCTTATTACAGATATCAGGGAATTTCACTGAGTAATACTTTTTGTACCAGCCCTAGTTCATGCATATGCTAAGAAATAGTCCATAGTTAAGACTTCAGGAAGTCAGATTGGTTCTCCAGACAGTTGTTTTTAATATTCCCAGTAAATGTCATTTTTTGAATGTTACCTTGACAATTAAAGAGAAAAATAGTAAGCAACTTTCTGGATGGAGAGAGAGGGAGAGAGAGAGAGAGAGAGAGAGAGAGAGAGCGCCTAGATAAAAAAAACCCTAGAACTCTGTACCAGATCTTTTTAACTCTTTGGTAAGCCAAAGACTTTGTTAGTCACCTCCTCCTCCTCTTTTGGACAAAGCCAGAATAACCAGTGTTGCTTCCCAGCAGTGGGGTCATGAAGGATGGTACCTGTTTTCTTCACACCCAGTGAGATGTCCGTTTAATGTAAATATCCTAAGCAAACCCATGCGTAAGAAGAGAATATAGACTGCTGAAGGCCAGCTCGCAGACCGCTTGGAGTGCCCACGAGGCCTTTGAGAGCACCATACCGTATTTCTGAGCCTTGATCTAAGAAGGAATGATGCCACGATGCAGAAATGAGGAAGTGAAGTTTGAAAGACGGTTATGAGTTTGGTCACTCTACTGTCATTTAAATTAACAATGGAAATGCATATGTCTGTGCAGTCTGATATGCATATCTCTCCTACACACTTTTGGTAGCCACACTCATGTCCTCAGGACCTGAACTGGAAGAAACAGTTGGCCGTGCTTTCCTTTCTTCCTTGCAGCGTTTACCAGCACTTCCACTAACCTTCTCCCGTTAGTAGCTCTCTGCAAACCTCCTCCTGCTTCACTTCTCGAGCCAGTCTTGGCTTACACCTCCGTTGACGTCTGCTTCATTGAATTGAGGGAAATGTTGACATCGATTTGACTTAACCCTTCTCCCCAGAGTGATTTCCTCCCTCTCCTTTGTCAACAGAAGAGTGGTTTATTATTGCCAGTTTTGGCCTCCTCAGTGCTCTCACTCTCTGCTACATGATCATCAGAGCCACAGCTAGCTTGAATGCAAATGAGTAAGTAACAAACTGTTTTTTGGATTGCATGTGCCAAATGATCCTGAGAAAATACATAGAGTAATTTTCACGAAGGTGGTGAGAATTGACTTTCCACCAGTTTCACACTGATCCCAGTGGGATCGTAGCTACCAAAATAATTTATTTTTAGTCAGTTACACAGATTGGGAGTTCACCTTGTTCAACGAGAACAGCTCACTTGAGGAAAGATAAAAAGGTTTTCATTAGCCATGAGTTTAGGACGAATTGTCGATGTAATGCAAACCCAGCAGGACCAGCACAGTCTTAGTACATAAAGAGCACCAAGGTCCTGGCATCAACAGAAGCAGCCCGCTTGACGTGAGCTCATCAGGCTTCATCTGGAATCTTAGATATGCAGCTGTTGGGGACACTGGCCTCCTCGCCTGTGTCAAGGACAGTGACATGGATGTTTGGCCTGCAGGAAAAAATGATCAGGAAGAGAACCTGCTGTTTCCACATGTTAGTAGGGAAGACTATCAGGAGGAAGAAAAAAATCAGTATAAACTATGTCTTCAAGGGCAGGATGGGGGCAACAGGAAAGGTTACAGGAAGACAAATTTCACCTCAATAAAAGGAAGATCATCAGTCACATTGGGGTGGTTCGCTGTGGTGCCCGGGGCCAGGAATGTAGGCAGAAGCTAGATATTGATTATAGGGCTGCTATAGGTGAAATGTTTTTCAGAGGAATGAAAATTGGGCTAGATGATTGCTGTGGTCCATTTTGATCCAGGGATTTTTTTTCTTTTTGTGGTACTGGGGATTGAACCCAGGGGCATTCTGCCTCTGAGCTATACCCCTAGCCTTATTTTTTTTTTTAATTTTGAAATAGGCTTTCACTAAGTTGTGGAGAGCCTTGCTAAGTTGCTAAAGCTGGCTGTAAACCGGCAATCCTTGTGTCTCAGTCTCCCAAGTACTGGGATTACAGGTATGCACCACCACACCCTGTTCCCCAGCCCTTTTGTTTTTTGTTTGTTTGTTTGTTTGTTTTTTGCGGTACTGGGGATTGAACCCAGGGGCATTCTACCTCCAAGCTATACTCCCAGCCCTATTTTTATTCTTTGTTTTGAAACAGGGTCTCACTAAGTTGCAGAGGGCCTCACTAAGTAGCTGAGGCTGACCATGAACCTTCGATTCTCCTGTCCCAGCCTCCCAAGTTCTGGGATTACAATCGTGCACCACCACACCCAGCCGCCAGCCCTATTTTAATTTTTATTTTGGAATAGGGTCTCACCAAGTTGCTGAGGGCCTTGCTAAATTGCTGAGGCTGGCCTTGAATCTGCAATCCTCCTGTCTCAGCCTCCCAAGTACTGGGATTAGGGGTGTGTGCCACCATGCCCATCGATCCAGTGATTTTAAAGTAGCTTTCCACAGAATAAGATATAGGAAATTTTTGTTTTGTTTTGTTTCAAATTTTGAGTATTTACTATTCAGTCTTTCTGTTACCAGTATGAAAACTAATTAGAGATGGAAGCAACCCTGGGCCCTGCCCAAATTTGAACCTAAATTGATACTGGTGGACTTCGTGTGCTCCCTATATTTGGTTATGTCCTGGCACATTAAGTGATTAATATTCAAGCTGTCTCATTCAATTGATGTAATATCGTCCACCTGTAGAAACAATGTGCAGGTAACCTCCACTTCCAGTGGCATGATTTTACTGCCTGTAAGCTGGTCTGCTGGCTAGGTGCTTGCAGGAAGCGCCTTTTGGCATCTGTGACCCATTTCCTGTTGGTAGGATGTCATGGTCGGTAGCATTCCTCTTCAGATGAGTGGCCTCCGCCTCATCCAGTGGTCAGCAGCAGCTGCCTCTGTGGCCCCCAAGGCTGCTTTCCTTCAGCAGAGCACCACATGAATCGCTCAGACTAGAGTCAGACACACCTGGATTTCGCTCTCAGCTCCTCCATTTTTCAGTTAAGACCTGGACAGCTAAATTTATCTGAAGCTCATTTAATCGTCCATAAAACCAAGATAAAGGAAGGACTGTATTGTAAGGTCATTGTGAAAATCAGCATATGAAGTGCTTAGCACAGTGCCTGGTATATAGAGAGTGCTCAGTAAATGTCAGCGAGACCAGTCCTGCTGAGACCTGCCAGCGCTCTGTGGCCAAGCGCCCACCTGCCTTCATCACTTGGCGAATGAATTTCACCTCTTCTGTGAATGAGGGTACAGAACCATAGGAGCTCTGTGAGCCTGTGGTCACACCTCAGCTCCGAGGGAATATTTACTTCACTTGCAACCACCACTGTTGCTCACTCCCATGCTGCCAGTCGGGCTGGGTGGTAATATAAGCCCACTTAGAAATTTTACCAGCAAGTGATAACCAGAACAAGCAGACAGTGACACGCTAGGCAATCATAAGAGAATTATTAAGCAATTTAATGGTCCCCTGACTGCCACACAAGAATCTTCCGGATTAGTGCATAAACTCAGTTTATGCGCCAGATATTTTAGAGAATGCTCAATAGACATGGCATCTACTAGAAGTCCAAGTCCCTGGTCATATGGCTCCAGTTCCATGCGTAAATTCCTGCATGACTCAAACCTAAGTCATGGATCTCAGATCCATGTCTTAGTCCAGCCCTTCTCCCATTAGCCTCTGTAGAGGCTCTGCAGTTGTTCATTTTACTGTTATTTCTGTGCCTTCGGTTCAAACCACTTTGAAGGACAATATTCATGATCTCATTTAGAGAAAGAAATGGAGAGAGTGTGCAGTGTGTGCATGTGTGTGTACACACATGTGGATGCAGGAAAGGACGGCCACCAAAACTGATGCTGATTGAGTTATAATTCATAAACCAGTAATGCCGATTGAGTTAAGATGGAATGTGCAGTGTGTGCATGTGTGTGTACACCCAGGTGTGGGTGCAAGAAAGGACGGCCACCAAAACTCTAATGCTGATCGAGTTAGAGTTCATAAACCAGTAAGCCAGGCGTGGTGGCGCACACTTAAAATCCCAGTACTTGGGAGGCTGAGTCAGGAGGATCACAGGTTCAAGGCCAGCCTCAGCTACTTAGTGAGGCCCTCCGCAACTTAGTGAGACCCTGTTTCAAAATAAAGAATAAAAAATAGGACTGGGGGTATAGCCCGGAGGTAGAATGCCCCTGGGCTCAATCCCCAGTACTGCAAAAAAAAAAAAAAAGAATTCATAAGCCAGTAGTGCTTATTGAATTAGGATGGAGTGTGCGGTGTGTGTATGTGCAAGTTGGGTGCAGGAAAGGACAGTAAATTCATAAACCAGTAATGCTGATTGAGTTAGGATGGAGTGTGCAGTGTGTGCGTGTGTGTGTACACATGTGTGGGTACAGGAAGGACGGCCATCAGAACACTAATGCTGATTGAGTTAGGATTCATAAACCAGTAATGCCGATTGAGTTAGGATTGAGTGTGCAGTACGTGCATGTGTGTATATGCAAATGTGGGTGCAGGAAAGAACGGCCACAAAAACTAATGCTGATTGAGTTAGGATGCGGGGTGATGTTTTCCTCTCCAGTTTGTGCTTTTATGTGTTTATTTGCTTTTTTGTTTTGCAATAAACGTGAATTACTATAATCGTTGGTGCTGGGGTTTGAACCCAGTCCCTCCCACAAGCACTAAGCTCTACCACTGAGCTTTTTGTTTTATTTTGAAACAGGATCTCAGTAAGTTGCTGAGGCTGGCTTCCAACTTTCGATCCTCCTGCCTCGGCCTCCCTTTGCAACTGGGAATATAGGCTTGCACCATGTTGCCCAGCTGAATGACTTAATTGTTAAAAGACCATCTTTATTGTGGGAGCTAACAGAAAACATAATAGTCTTACCCAGTGTCTCAAAAATGTTGATGAAAAGTTACTATGTGATTTTATTCTAGAGAAAAGGTATTTTTAGCAAGTAAATTTATAATTAGTCTTCATTCGTGAATTCTTTGAAATCTTATTTCTTTTTGCCTTTAATCTACCAAGAAACTTGCAGCCAAAATGAGATCCTTTTTTTAATTGTGGTGGTTTAATTTTCTGGGTAACTTCATCCATTTATAAGATAGACACATATAAATAAATTTAAAGCTCTTTTGACATTTTAGTGATTATCTGATTTTTTTAGGGGGAGGTGGTACTGGGGATTGAACCCAAGGGCATTCTACCTTTAAACTATACCCCCCCAGCCACATAAAAATATATATATATTTTTAATTTCGAAACAGAGTCTCACTAAGTTGCAGAGGGCCTCGCTAAGTTGCCGTAAACCTGAGATCTTCCTGTCTCAGCTTCCCAAGTACTGGGGTTACAGGCATGTGCCACCACACCTGACTCATTATCTGAAAATTGATAGTAAACTTCACTACACATATGCCTACTATAATAGTTTACTTTCCTGACAGTACCGCTAGTCACTGGCTTTGTATATTACAATTTCAGTAAGCCCTCGGCCCAACATATGCACCTCAGAAAGCATGTAGGGAAGATGAAGCAGCATGGCCAGGTACAAGGGCAGGCATGTGGGAGCCAGGCAGGTCCGGCCTCTCCTGCAGCGGATGGATTGATGATTGCACATGGAGCAGCCCACCTGCGGGCGAAAGTGCTCCATCCTGCCTTTATAGTGCCCCGCAGTTCACCAAGGGCTTGACACCAGTCAGAAGTTCACATACTTAAGAGTCGCTGGCTGTCTCCTGTGATGAAATACTGTTTATTTACGTCCTCTACTGTGACTGATTGTACCTGCAAACAAATCTGGTGAATTTCGAGACTCTGCAAATATAAACAGGATGGTAGTCAAAGAAGCAAATAAATGCGAGGGACATATATTTATGTAATAGCTTCTCACACCTCTGTCTGGTAGCTAGCTCAGAACATGGCTTTTGCTCTACTTCACTTAGATAAACCTTATGAAATCCCAACATCTACTGGCTTTTTCTTTCTTTCTTTTTTTTTTTTTTTTTTGTCGGTACTGGGGATGGAACCCAGGGGCATTCTACCCCAGAGCTACACCCCCAGCCCTGTTTTTTATTTTTTATTTTGAAACAGGGTCTCACTAAGTTGCAGAGGCCTCACTAAGTAGCTGAGGCTGGCCGCAAACCCAGATCCTCCAGTCTCAGCCTCCCAAGTACTGGGATTATAAATATGCGCCACCACGCCCGGCTCTCTACTGGCTTATGTTTATGTCTCTCTGTCTTTCCCTCGCTCTAAGAAAGATAAACATTTTCACTATTGTTTTTAATGTGAAGAACAGATCTGTGGATGATGTAGGAGAGCTTTTAAGTTGAGTAGGATGTTGGACTACGTATCCTCTAGAGCCATTCTTTAGTTCCTAGAATTCTTTTTTTTTTTTTTTTTTTTTTTTTTTTTGGCGGTACCGAGGATTGAACCCAGGGGAATTCTACCTCTGGGCTACACCCCCAGCCCTATTTTTTTATTCTTTATTTTGAAACAGGGTCTCACTAAGTTGCGGAGGGCCTCACTAAGTAGCTGAGGCTGCCCTTGAACCTGTGATCCTCCAGTCTCAGCCTCCCAAGTACTGGGATTACAAGCGTGTGCCACCACACCTAGCTTAGTTCCTAGAATTCTGATTCATAGAAATCATGTCCTCACCATTCAAGACAGTCTCAGCAGGAGGAAACAAATCAGATGTGGTCAATGTGATGAAATACTGGAGTACATGTTGCTGTGGCATAACCCAAGGTCAAGAGGCCCTGGCTCGGGCTCGGGGGCTGCTCAGTGGTGGAGCACTTGCCTCGCATGCCCAGGCCGTGAGCTCGATCCTCAGCCCTGCAGAGAACTAATGTTCTGACATTCCTAGCAGACTGTCTACCTTTTGGGTGTAGTAGTAGGAAATGATTGGCCAGATAAAAGGGATTGATGTTTCCATTTAATCTGCATTGATTATTTCTGAATTTTTCTGCTCAGAATTTTTTTTTCCATACTAGGGATTGGTTGAACCCAGAGGCAGTCAACCTCCAAGCTACACCCCCAGCCCTATTTTATATTCTTTATTTTGAAGTTGTGGAGGGCCTCACTAAGTAGCTGAGGCTGGCCTGCCATCCTCCTGTCTCAGCCTCCCAAGTACTGGGATTACAAGCGTGTGCCACCACACCCGGCTGGAATTCTTTTAAAGAGGATTAGTATGTCTCAATATAAAAAGTCCTGAAAATTTAATCATTTAATGACTTGAGGATGATTGCTTAGGAAAGAGGGAATGGAGGTGATGTGGGAGGTCTTTCCAGATGTTTGAAGGACTTCTGAAGATGGGAACAGCTAGTGCTTGCTGAGTGCCCGCCAAGGTATTCCACCTGCATGGGATTTTCACCTGTTTTGTGTTAGTACATGCAGCATCCTTGTGTTGACTAGCCAGTGCGTACAGAGGGCCTTGCTTTCCCGAAGTTCTGGACCTCTGGAGACATCACAGGGAAGTAGAATTCCACTTCATATAAGAAGGAACTTTCTAGGACATGGGAGACTTTGGAAACTGGTAAGCTCACCAAGACCTGGTTATTCACACAGAAGCTACAGGCTGGAGCTGTCTGAGGACAGGGGTTGGGTTGCCCTTCCCGGCCTTTTTAGAAACCTTCAGTTTAGAAAGCAGTGTTTTCGCACATTTTTTAACCATCTCCCACAGTAAGAGATGCATTGTGCATTGTGACCCAACACTCCCACATACATAACTGGAACAGAAACTCCACTCACATTTCCCTTACTGCATATGTCCTCTGATGTAATCTATCCTGTACTTTGCTGTTTGTTAATGCTACCCATGAACTTCTGATTCTATAAGCCATTAATAAATAGGATAAAATAAAAATTGTATCCTACAGTTTGAGAAGCACTGGTCTAAAGAATTTTAAATTTTTAGTTCTCAACCAAATACTTTTTATTGATACTAGCACCCATCTTTGTTTTTATTCTTCTGAGAGGGCCTAGTGGTGATTCCAGCAAAGACTTAAGCTATCCTCTACTTGAGAGGTGTTGCTGAATAATGAATCCTGTCTCTTATCTCTGTTCATTTCCCATCAGCCACTCTGCCTATGAGACATTGAGACACAAAGGAGTAAACCAAGGCACAGGAGGGTTGCGTAAACTCTGAGAGGCACTATAGGAGAAAGAGCACTGGAATTCAAACCCAGTATTCGTGGGTCCAGCTCTTGGCTTGACACTGCTTGTCTTAGACTGCTCCAGAGACATTCAAGAGCTCCAGTTAGTGTGGTTGAGGAAGACAAAGTTGGTTTCTAGAAACATCATGGCTAAAAAGAGTACTAAGCCAACTGGAACCTTTCATTAGACTTCTCTACTATCTTTGGCAATAGACTTCTCTTTTTTTCTCCCAAAGTAGTTTAATATTATGGCTAAGATAGTTTAATATTATGGCTTATGTAAGTTTATAATTTCTTAAAAGGGGATCCGAGTATGGTGGCACATGCCTGTAATCCCAGCACATGTGAGGCTGAGACAACAAGATCACAGGTTTGAGATCAACCTAAGCAACCTAGTGAGACCCTGTTTCAAAACAAAAAATAAAAAATGGCTGGGGGTATAGCTCAGAGATAGAATGCCCCTGGGTTCAATCCCTAGTACAAAAAAAATCCTAAAAGGGTAGAAAAATAAATTTAAATATTTTGATTTACCCCTAAACAAAGTTCTATTTAATGCCCAATTTTTCTGGGGAAATATAAAGACAATGCAGTATCTTA
>PVJS01016243.1:0-20527 GCA_004027185.1 Glis glis
TGGGGGGCCGAGGAGGGAAGCACCCCTTGAGAGCGGAAATGGTCGGGAGAACTCCCAGAGGGGGAATTTCTCCCTGATTTATCTGAGCCTTTTTTATGAGAATTTCCACCCTGTCCCAGGTCTCCCAATCAAAAAGATTACCAGCAGGGAGCCATGGGGTGACCTTGAGCAGACACTCCCAGGACTGGGCTGCCTGAGAATCAGAAAGATCTAACCCTCTGCTTTTTAAAAGAAGTCTAAGGGACTGCAGGGCTGGGTCAGGTTTAGAATTCGACTTCCCCATGTTCTATGGGTGTGCGCTCCCTTTAGAGACCGCCTAATGCAGATGATAATAATGGAAAACACATACAGTGGTTGCCCATCACATGTTTCTCCACTTTTTTCTGCAACTAAGTATTTTTAGATAATGAGAAATTTTTAGTATATCCAAGAATAACCATAGCAGTGGGAAAACACTGTAAGCGTGACTCTGTGTGTGTTTTAAAATGGCTTAAGCAAAGCAGAGAATGACATTCAGGTCTTCTGAAATTAAAATTCAACTTTTCTTTTTGGAGTTAAATACTATTCTGTTCTTATTTCAAGTAAATTATTACCATATATCTCACATGTGATATATATAATACATATATGTTATATATATCTCATATATATAGTAGCCTCACAGGGAAAAGATGTTCCTCTTATCTTCCTTATTCTTTTTTAACTAGAGGAAACAATGCACGTTTTCAAATTTCTGATAAGAACTCCAGTTATAACTATATTTTAATATTTTAACATGTAAAAATAGGATGTAATATGAGAGCAGGAGAAATACTGTTTGCAGAGATACGTTACTTCTTGGGTGTAACTCTATTTCAACTCTTTAGTTAAAAACTTAATTTCAACTTTGTAAGTCATGATTTCTTTATTATCATCAGAAAAAGGAATAATCTAAGTCCAGAATTTTGGTTACATGGCCTTTGTTTCATATTTTAAATTGTTACTACAAGAAAATAGAAGGACAACTATTATAACAAAAATATAGCCAAGGAATATACTGATATACAAAACCGTTGTAGAATTGCTGTGATCTTAAGCATATGCATTAATAACTTATATTCTACTGATTACTTCATAGTCAGTACATGTAGTACGAGCATCTCAAAAATATCAGTCATGCAGGGCAGCATGTTCACATGCTGATAAGTTTATCAGATTTGACAAATAAAATTATGGTACCCAGTTAAATGAGTTAAATTGAATTTTAAACAACAAATAGTTTATACGTGCTATATACTTATTCTAAAAAATTATTCATGTGTTTCTGAAAATGAAAACTAACTAGAGGTATGAGTTTTATTGGAAAGCTATAACTAATAAATGTGTGTGTGTGTGTGTGTGTGTGTGTGTGTGTGTGTGTGCGCATGTGGGGTGATCTCATATCTCTGGACTTGTGAGAGGTAGAAAAGTCTGAGTTCATCATATACATGATGCAAAACATATTAATTCATTACTCATCTAAGTTAAAAGTAGTTTCTTCACAGCCTAAGTAAATATGAATGTATTGATAACTAAATTGCTTCGATAACTAAACTATGTCCTTCAGATTCCCTCTCAAACTCAGAAATGAGGCAAAATCTCGTGTTCTCTTTTTTCTTTTGCGGCTGGGAGATATAAGAACCAGAACTAAGAAATACTCATGATTGAAAGTGATTTTGTGGATATTTTATATATGACCGTTTTTGCTAAGTGCTTTACATATATTTGCTCAATGTATTTTACATGAATAACATTATAATTTCATTTGAAATTGCAATGCAGAGAATAAAATACTTTGAGAAACTTTCTCTGTGAAGTCAAAGCCTATGTCCCCAGTGAATACTGATAAATTGTGTAACAGTATATTCATGAGCAGATCTAGATTTTCTCCTAAATTTTGCATGTTTTTTTCACAGAGTTTGGGATCACCGGTCACTTTCTCATGTTACAATGTTTTTCCTGTTGTACTTCTAACCCTCCTACAACTTCCTGTTCTCAGGCTTCTTTTATTTAAATATTGCGCTTTTCAGAAATCCATCATTTCTCATTTGGTTGTATACATGCTCCTTGAAGAATGTATTATGTTGGCCATCGTCTTCAATTATCTAAGAAAAGTAGATTTATATTTCAAACTTCCCTTTACAGGTTTCCATGAGTAATGTCTATTGGCTATGCTCTGAATATCCCACAGTAATCTTCAATTAAGTGTTCAAATAAAACTTTTTTCCTAAGCATATTATCCTTCTATAATTCGGATCTGAGTTCATAGCATTGATACCCAAAGGCTATTGAATTTATTTGGGGTCATTCCTCACATATCCTGAGTAAACTCTGTTGATCTTGCCTTTAAAATATTTTCTTAAACCATTCATCCTCAAAGAAACCACATTTTCACCTAAGCATTGAAAAACCTTACTAATATGTTCTGCGATCTGCCCTACCCTCAATTCATCTTCTCCATTACCATTCAAATTATATGGGGAAAACAAAAACAAGCAAAAAAATGAAAAGAAAAAAAAAATGATACTTTTCCTTCTGAAACATTTTGAGGGTGGTAGAAATTTCCAAAGATATGGCGTAGAATGGATTGAAACAGTAAATATCATAAATACTCTCTCCTAAACAAATCTGGCCATTTGTGGCTTAGGTACCCTGGCTTGCCACTCTTTCCCCACTTAAGACATAGTGTGCACCTCTCATGACACAATGCACCAGTGAGAAAAAACTGGTGTCCAACTAAAGGCCACACCAAATATTATCAGTGAAAAAATGAATTTAATGCCTAGATAATAAACACCCATTGATAAACAGCTATCCATAAAAATTCTTCGAATATTCTCTTTTCAATACAATTTACTTGACAGACTACTGAAAATAGTTTTCCAGTTATACTATTATTTGAATTTTACCTAAAACTCAAAAAGATTTATAAGAATTGTCAAAGTGGAATAAACTCTTTTTTATGCCTATCTACATATTAATGACTCATACCTATGATAGAACAGTAACCATAGATTTTGGTACTTATTCTAAAAATATGACATATTTATTCAAGAGTGTGTCTTTTAAAAAGTATAGCACAAATAAAATTTTGTTATTTTGAATAATTCTTTGTTGAAATGTTTTATATTTTCTATTGTATACGAATATGCTAAAATTGTTTCTAGATGGAAACCATTTGGTTTCTAGATGGTTTATAGATAGAAACCTTATCTAAGTCTTATGGAAACAAGATGCTTAAAAAAACAATTCTCATCTCTTTTCATAAAGATTTATATGACAAACTATAAAAATATTCTGGAATAAAATACAGTATTAGGGAAATAATTGTGAAAATTGTGAAAATGGAATAGAAATATGAGTTTAAGTAACACCAAATGATATAAAGTTTTTAACCATTAAAGAATATTTTGCCGGGCGTGGTGACTCACGCTTGTAATCCCAGTATTGGGAGGTAGAGACCAGAGGATCCGGGTTTGCCCTTGGCAACTTCGTGAGACCTGGTTTCAAATTAAAGTATAAAAAATAGGGCCGGGGATGTAGCTCGGAGGTAAAACTCCCCTGGGTTCAATCCCCGGTACTGCAAAAAAAGAATATTTCATATATTTTAAATATAAATGATTTTATATGAACTGTAATAATTACTTTATTCCAAATAGTTATTTGTTCATTCATTTATTTATGTCATGTGGCACTGGGGATTGAACCCAGGGGCATTCTGCCTCCAAGACATACTCCCAGCCCTTTTAATTGTTTGGAAACAAGAGTCTCACTAGGATGCTGAGAGTCTTGCTAAGTTGCTGAGGCTGTCGTCAAATCTGTGATCCTCCTGTCTCAACCTCCCAGGTACTGGGATTATAGGCATGTGCCACCATGGCTTATTTTATTAATAGTATTGTTTATACATCTGTAGCCATTACATCCTTTTCTACTTAAACTTACAATAAAAAATTTAAGATCCCAATCTAATTTTCGGGTAGTTGCAAAACAAAAAAAGAAGAAAGAAAAACAAGCACAACCATAGAACATTGTCAAATTTTCCTATATAGCCACATGTAGTCATTGTTTAACCTTTCTAATCTCATGTTACACTATTTGCATCTCTTGCTCCAGCTCTGCCTTACTGTTCACTGCTCTGTTACTTGTCTCATGGATTCTCTTTCATCTGCTCAGAATCATTTTCCATTTCCTTTTTACTAGACAGACCATGTTTGTCACTTCTATGCCAATCATCTAACACAGTCACTTTCACACTGCATGCTCCCCTTCATAAGATAAGTGAACATTTGTTGAATACACGAGCTGTGTGTCCGGCACCTTTTGCCATCCAGGGTCATGTTTATTGTCTTAACACCTCATGACGATGAAGCTGAGTCTCAGGGACAGCTAAAATCTTACCTAAAGTCATGGATCCTTGTTGATTCCATGAAAAACAAAATAAATGCTTGGCTGCAGCTGTCTTCCTTTCATTTCATTTGTTTTTATGGCTCTACATTTCCTTGGATATGCAATTGCTAAAAAAGTAGTTCAGGATCTCTGAACTGTTATTAGTTTGTTTTGTGTTGAATAGAAAAAGTCACTACACTATTATAATCACATGTTAACACCCCTCTCTCCTGAGAAGTTACATGCTTCCTTGAGTCAGGTTTCATGAATATTATAATCACCATGTGAAGCACTGTACAGTGAAACATGTTGAACCAACACATGCTCTATCCTATTTTAGAAGGAATTTTTTAAATCAACCCTGATGGTTGTAGATCATTAGACACATTATTGTCTAATAAAATGCTTTAACTCACTTTGGGCATCCTGTGCCATTTTCTCAATTTTGTCATTTCTGAATATTCCAATGCTATTTTTCAGTCATATTTCTCTTTGTATTGCCTATTTTTATGTCTACGTCATTAATTTTCATAGAAACTTCTTTCTCACTACTGTAGATAGAATTTTTATATCACTGATTGTAAATGCAGTTAAAATACGTACAGACCCAAAACATAGTTCTTTGAAAATACATCTCAATGTTATCATCGGATGGGCTTAAGATTTCTTCTCTCTCTGTTGCCAAGAATTAGTGAGGTGTTAAAGACTAACACCAAATTATTAATTTTGCCTACATTTCATCAGTATTGAAAAAGTACTGCAAATGTATCCATTATTCCCTGTACTTGATTCCATTGAATTTAATGGAAAATTTATCTAATATTATCTTGGGCCCTGCACTAGATGAGCCTTACAAAATGCTTAGCTCATATCTGGCATATTTCCTGCATTCAGAAAACATCATTTTTAAATAAATGTCCTATTCTTTGGGGAAATACTGTAAAAAAAACACTACATTGCTTATAAGGGATAGACTCAAATGAGACCCTTGTCCCCTAGCTTTAGTTCATTGAGACTGCCAAATCTTTTAAAATATTTCCTGAACACTATCATAAGCACTAGAAATTTCTGGAAAGTATTAAAGTAGGAAGTGGGGAGCTACATTGAGTTTGATTTTCTAAGAAGGCAGAAACTATTGGATCAATGACCACCTTCAACAGAGTCAGAGTTAAGCTTTTCTCAAGATGTCACACTAAGCAGAGAGCAATGGTGTGTGACCATTTTTGGAAACTGAAAAGAGAAAAGGAAATTGGACTTTTGGCAACTTGGTCACAGTTATTCAAGAAGTGGACATTCTTGATGCTTAAAAGAGAATAAGGGTGAAGAATTTAGTGCTGGATCCAAAAGACACTGCTGAGAAATTTTATTTCGAGTCATATTTACTCTTAGTAGGAACATAATTAACAATGACGGGGGGCTGAGACAAAAGTATCGCAGGTTCGTGACCAGTGCATGATATCTTAGTGAGGCCCTCAGCAACTTAGCGAGACCCTGTTTCAAAATAAAAAATAAAAAGGCTTGGGGGTGTAGCTCAGAGGTAGAATACCACTGGGTTCCATCCCCAGCATCATAACAAAAATAGAATTCCATAGTCATAAGTCATAAGTGTTCCATAGTCATAAGGTCATTGCACATTTCACATTTGTTAAATATTTTGCTTTCAAAACTAAAGAATAAGAAGTATGAAGATCCCAATAAATGGAGAATTATGGGAATCCAATGCTCAGAGAAAAAAATTAAGCACGAGTGTTTGTGAATTCATAAAAAACAACTATCCTTGTATGTGACTAAAAAGATGAATATGGAGCCTTAGTCGGGTTCATCACTACCATCCTACAAAAGATGTTGCCAGAACACTTGAGAGTGTGCAGATGAAGTTGATATTTACAAAAGAAATTGGGTAATGACATTTGCTGTAATTAAAAATGGAGTGAAAACAACTGAAACTCCACAACCTGACACTGCACACTGTGCCTCCCTGTATCAACTGTGCCTCCCATTTCACATACAAACACCACCTATCTCAGAGCCTCCGTCGCCAAAGCCAAAAGCTGTCATGACCTTGTTTTGGAGAAATGAGTAGTATGTGACTTTTGTCTTAAAAGTATAAAGTGGTCTATTCTCAAGAGAACTCATGTATACGGGGCATCTAGAGTTCTTATTCACCTGGAAAGTCAGTCAAAATCTTTGCTAACTAGTGTCTGCTTTGGAAGCCTTTATAAACTATTATCAGGTTTAAAAAGAAGGAAACAAGCTGGGTGTGGTGGTGCACGCTTGTAATCCCAGTACTTTGGGAGGCGGAGACCGGAGGATCTGGGTTCGCGGCCAGCCTCAGCTCTCTCGCTCTCTCTCTCTCTCCCTGTCTCTCTCTCTCTCTCCTTAATGAGGCCCTCGGCAACTTTGGGAGACCCGGTTTCAAAATAAAGTATAAAAAATAGGGCCGGGGGTGTAGTGCGGAGGTAGAACGCCCCTGCGTTCAATCCCCTGTACCGCAAAAAAAAGAAGGAAACAAATATTTAGAAAGGTTATTTCTTATCTTTTGAAATGTATTGTTGCAAAAAATAGTTAATGGTTCATGAATTGGTTCATCAGGTTCACTTCTTATGTCTTATTTTTGTGAAATATGCATGAGATAAAATTTACTAATTTAACTATTTTTATGTGTGCAATTGAGTGGCATAAAGTATATTTACACTGTTCTGCAAACAACTAGCCATCTTGCAAGACTAAAATTCTGTGACTATTAACAGTAACTACCTATTCCGTCCTCTCCCTGGGCCCTGGTAACCACCACTGTAGTTTTTTTTTTTTGCTATGAATTTGACTTTAGGAAACCTTATAGAAGTAAAATCATACAATATTTTTCATTTTGTGACTGACTTGTTTCACTTGGCATAATGGTCTTCAAGGTTTATCCAGGTTGTCGCATATATCAAAATTCTTTTTTTTAAGGCTCAATAATAACCTACCGTATCCATATACTGCATATTTTATCCTTTCATCCACTGATGGGCATTTGGTTGGTGTCAGCTTTTAGTTATTATTAGGCTTCTTATTATGCTTCTAATTTAGTTATTCTTATTATTACATTTCTAATTTAGTCATTTATATTTGTTTCTGCTTGGTTATACAAATACTTGTTCCAATACCTCCCCTCAATATTTATAGTAGAAGTGGAATTACTGGATCATATGGTGATACTATATTTTATGTTTTTAGAAACCACTATACAATCATGGTTTATCTGAAATAATTGATAGTCTTCCTGTGCATGTGTGTGTATGTTCACATTCTCTCTAGACACACACACACACACACACACACACACACACACACTTCCTCTCCTCTCTATTCAGATTGCCTTTAGCAGGAGAGAGTCATTACGGAGCCCATTAATCTTCATTTTTCACAGCACGATTCATTTTATAGAACTGGAAGATGCAGAAATGGAACCACATAGCACTTCGTCAGCAGCCTGGATTTCTGAATGTGATGCCGAGTGAAAATTAAACACAAGAGACCAGACAGCAGCTCTAATAACTCAGTAATTTCTAAATAAATAGACTGAGATTGATGGAACTGAAAACAGTTTTCTCTAACAAGGGAAAGCATGCAGGGTAGTAATATTTGCCTCAAATATGCTTTGCATAAGAGATTAGGATCCCTGAAAGCCTCTCATTTCCCCATCAGAGAATTTGTTTCTTCCATCAGTCAAATGGTGGTTAATTATCATATTTCAAGGAGCAGCTCATTAATTCATTAACTAAAAATAACTAGATATTTATGGAGGAAGGAAGATAACACATAACAATGGATCACTTGAACAGCACTGCCGGTGTAAATTCTCTTTCCAATTTCACAAAAAGTTTCAAGAGGTGATTTCATGCTAAAAGTTTATACAGGTCTTTAATTTCTACTTCAAGAATAAAGAAATTTTGAATTTTGGTATGAAACAAATTTAAAAGTATATCCCCAGGGATAATCATTCTCTCTCCATTTGGTCAATTTTGTTCAGCTGTTATGTTGACAAAGGAAGGTATAATCCAGGGAATAAGCAACTGGTGAGGAGAGAAATAAAGCACTAAAATGCCTGTGAGGCCAAGGACTTTTAGAAAGGAAATAAAAAGAAAAAACAGCGTGAGAGCGGGGGGTTCTGTGTTTCCTCTCCTCAATGCCAAAATACACCCCTAATTTCAGAAAAAGTGATACATAAATATGCTACATTTATAGAACTGTTACTACAGAGTTCTATCTTTTACAATTAAATTATCAATGATTGAGAAGAATATTTTACTTCCTTTTAATTTTTTTATTGTAAGTGATTTACAAATGAGTATTATGAGAAATACCACTACCTCGGGCACAACCAAAAATTATAGAGTATTGATTTAGAAAAGAACTGATTTGTAGTTTAAATTCCACCATAGATGTTACTGGTAGTTTTTTCTAGTACTAGAATTTCATCTACTCTGTTTCATTTGTGTATATGGAACAAAGTTGTCATTTGGAAAGGGAGATGTTTAAAGGAGGGTTTAAAACTTACTCTGCATAGCAATTTATATCATCCTAAAATTCTACTTACCCCATCACAGAGGGAAGGACCGGAGGTATCTGATGTTCTATGCAGACACAAAGAGTTAGATCTCTGTCTTGGTCCCCATGTTGTCCTTGTGCCTTTGAGGAACTTCAGGGATAAAGTTTAAGAAATAAAAGACTTGCAATGTGTAGCTGTTACTAATTAGATGGGCCCTATTTCAGAATAAACTAAACTTGACCTAATGACTTTCCAGTTTTTGCCACTATCTATTCTGTAACCCCATGAAGCTGGGACCAGGGCTCTTTTTAACCTAGGAGCATATCCTAATTACTCTGTCCAGAACATTTCCTCTTAGCAGACTTACTTCCTCTTCCTCTCTCAGGTCTCAGTCATCACTTTCTGCAGGAAGTAATTACAGAATGTGTTGCCATTTTTATGAACTATCATTTCTTGCATTCCCTGTTCAGTCACTACGGGTATAATAGCACACTGCATTGTGATTGTCAGTTAATCTCTTCCATTTCTCCTTTCTGATCCAATAGCTCAGGAATGACAGATTCTACCTGTTGCAAATTTCAGTACAATAATCTAGCCCAGTGCTGGACTCAGAGGTGACTTCTCTGAACGTAATCACTGATTCTGTATATGTGTGGTGCAGAATCGCCTGCATTTGGCATTTAGAAACCTTAACTTATACTACCAGTTTTTGAAGAATAGTTACTGAGGTCTGTATTGTATTGCCCCACTATTCTAAGTACAATCCTCTTGAACGAGTGAGTTTAGTTTTGATCAGTGTTATTCAAAATAAAGTGTGCATAAAAATATTGGTAGGAGCCATATAGAAATAGACATTATGATTCAGTAGGTCTGAAATGGGCCCTGAAAATGTATATTTAAACACTGATTTTTCATGGACCACATTTTGAGTAGCACCATTTAAAAAAAATGTCACTTTTTGTGTCATCGTTTATACTCATTGCCTCAAGATAAAAGATAAAAAGAAATGGCTAGGAAGGAGGACTATGAAGAGGAAGAAGAGAAAAATGAGACATATGAGTAGCTACCAAAAGTGTCAGCCACCTTCCTTTGGTCTAAGTAAAATCTTTGCAGCTGGAAAAAGGAATTAGAACAAAACTACCAAATTATGAATTATGTATACTCTGGCATAAGACAAAATATGCTTTCCAAAAATATTGAGAATATAATGATAAGATGATCAAATGAAGCCCTGCTTAAAAGCATTAAATACAATTGAAAACTCTGGCATCAAATGACAAATTTTAAAATAGGAGAAATCAACAATTAATAAGTGGAAGAAGCTGGCAAGAGAAAGTGGGTTCTCAGAAAAGAAACAAAAAAAATCAAGTTACCACAGTTATAATAAAATAAAAAAGGTTGATGCACTGTGAAGAATGAGAAAAAATATTTTGTAATAGAATGATCTAAGGGAAGAAAATCAGAGAGATAATACCTATGAAGGATTCAGACATCTAAATTTATTTATACAAGATATATTGAGCAATTATAACAGGGCAGGTATTTTACTAGGTCATGGTATAGAATGTTGAGTAAGACGTTAAGTAATACACATTTTCCTTTGGGTAGACGTCCATGTAAGTACAAAATTACAATATATCATGCTACCAAAGACATACGAGTCGGGCATGGTGATGCATGCTTGTGATGTCAATACTTGGGAGGCTGAGAAGGGAGGATCGCAGGTTATCGGCCAGCCTCAGCAACGTAGTGAGGCCCCCACAACTTCGTGAGAACCTGTTTCAAAATAAAAAAAAATAAAGTAGGGCTGGAGCTCAGAGGTAGAATGCCTCTGGGTTCAATCCGCAGTAACACACGCACACACACACACACACACACACACACACACACACACACACACGATATATGAAAGGCATTTTAGAATTAAAATAGGAAGGAAACATCTGAACCACTGGGTAGGAGCATATTGGAAAGGTACAAAGGAGAAGAACGTCGAGCTAAATGCTTAAAGGATGAAAAGTGTCCCATTCTGTGCTCCTTCCCATCCCGACCAAGAGAAGAAAGCACATTCGAGCCGTGCGTGGTGGTGCAAGCTTGTAATCTCAGGCTGAGACTGGAGGATCTGGGTTTGAGGACAGCCTCAGATACTTAGTGAGGCCTCAACAACTTAGAGACCCTGCTTAAAAATAAAGAATAAAAAATAGGGCTGGGGACGTGTAGCTTGGAGGTTAAATGCCTCTGGGTTCAATCCTCCACGGTACCGCAAATAAATAAATAAATAAATAAATAAATAAATAAATAAATAAATAAATAAAAATAAAGAAGAAAGCATGTTCCGGTCAAGGGGAAGTACTTGCAGAGACAGGCAAACAAAACCATGTGCCTTATTTGAGCTTGGGGCAGTGGTATGGCTAAGGCAGGTAGACAACTGTATGTGATGATACTGGAAGGAGAAGAAACATGGGAGAGAAGGAAAGACGGGGCAGAGTGGGCAGAGAGAGGAAAAATTCTATATGAGGAAAGGTGAAAAAACACTTGATTTTCTGATTGTTGGCTAAGAAAATGATATTTTCATACTTAAATAAAGCTGTTTGAGGCAATGTTTCAAGCTTTCTTGGGAAAGAAGAATGCTGATAGTGAAAATAGCCCCCCAAAGAGAAAAGAGTCATAAGGAAAATGAAATTTGATAAAAAAATTTTCAGACATGAACATTTTGTAATCTACACAAATTAAATTTTCAGGGAGTGAGAGCAAAGAAAATAAAGAACTTTTATTATCTTAACAGGACAAAGACTTTGGCCTGAAATATCTCCTCTCTGAGATGCAGATCAGAAGTCACATGGCAAAGTGAAACTCACAGAGTTTACATTCCTCTTTTAAATTAAATGATAATTTTTAATCATAATTACAAATATATAAACACATGGAATTCTAATGAAAGCTTTAAGGAGACTAATCATTTTAAGTGAATTTTCAGATAACAATAACAGCATAAAAAGAAAGGTGTATAAGTGCAGAGCAAAGGTTTTTACCACCCATGGGTATATCCTGTCTCTACTCACTATCAGCCAATATATTCCAACTTATGACATCGAAAAAGGGAAATGAATCTGGCTTTGCCATTGACTTGCAAATAGCATCACAAGCAAGTGGAATTCAATGGAAAAACTACAGCAGGTGGACATTTTTCATTGACTTTCATTAGACATACAGCCTGATATATGAGTGAAGACTCTGCCTCGGGCTTTGACCTTGACTTTCTGCTGCAGGAAAGGAGGAGTTGAGTGATTCACATCAGGGGAATGCATAGCAACGAAGAGTGATCATTTTTCTCTAAATCATTATTTCCAAAACAAGTCAATAAGGGAAGGATACCAACTTCATCATTCTCAAACCACCTTCCTGAAAATGATTAGCATGTATATATAAATATATATGTATATATATATATATATTTGTATGCTATGTATATAGGTTTTTTTCTGTAGGAAAAACATTCTGGGTACTGGCATTTTATGAGATGTCCTTTTGGAGTACTTTTATAATTTAAAACTTGCATAAAACCATTACAACTTGGCAATAGAGTTCTAAGCATTTGGCACTGGGTCACTTATTATTGCTATTAGTATCAACCTAATTTGCAAGTGGAAATGATGTGATTCCTAATATACTTCATACCTAAATCTGTTTTGCATAAATTTTACATATTGTGATTTTATTTTTATTTTATGCAATTTTAGATTAAGATAATTCATATTCATGTATACATACATTTTAAAAGACATGGCTGGAGATTTTGCTGGTAAATACTTTATTTCCACAAATTTGCCTAGTTTAATACCTAAACTGATATGGTTATGTTTTTCTCTATTTACTGACTCTCTTGAGTTTCTCAAAGAAATTAATGAAGTTCTTCTGTAAGATATTAGAACACCGACCTTGCAATTGTACTTTTATACCAAATTTTATTATAAGTATGACTTGTCTTCTGTCTTAAACCTTTAATACAATTAGATTGACTTTTAAATTGTATGTTATTAGTTGAATAGTCACATACAGCTTTTAATTCACATAATGTTATATGAATGCTATTTTGCATTCATTTGTGACTTTTGCCGTACTAATCCTTAAGAACACATTGCTACATAGAAGCCCAACATACACTATAGACCTATTAACAAAACACACTGAATTATGACTATTAGAAAACTGACAAAATATTATGTTCCTATAAAGGAACCATTTATTTAATAATCTTTTCATTTTTATTGAAAATGGGTCCATATTTTCTACTAAAAACTCCAGGATTTTTTTGTTTATATTTTTATTGGTGCATTGTAATTATACATTATAATGAGAGTCAAAGTGATACAAAAATACATGCAAACTACTGCTCCCACCCCACTGGCTCCACCATACAATCTCACTGTTTCCTTCATCAAATCTCCTTTCCCTCCTCTTCCTCCCTCCCCCAACCCCCTTCCATTATTCTACTGGATGGAATTAGAGAATATTAATGCTAAGTGAGATCAGCCAGTCTCAGAAAGTTAAGGGTCATACTTTTTCTCTCACATGTGGAAGCTAGAGAGAAAATAGAAACCAAAGGGACTTCTAAAACCTTCAGGGTTTTTTTTTTTTTTGCCATTGTCAAAGACAATGCCATCTAAGTTTACAGAAATGACAGCTATCATAAGATAAACTACCAAATAATTCTGACAGAAGAAACAATATGTATATTTTCAAAGATGATTTTTTAATGCTCTACAGGATAAGTCTGCTTTTGCTATTTTCTACCTGTAATGAGAAATTCTAGACTTAAGTAGTAGCAGACAGAAAAGATATATTTATCATATAAATGAAGCACTAATTACATTAGATTTCACTCTAAAGGAATCTTTTATAAATGGAATGACTTAAAGATCTCTTCCTATAAATAAGCATGTTTAAAATACAAGGCCATAACTAAACTAGTACTTTGCACATTTCATCGCTGAGAATGATAGTATTATTCTAAATTTGTATAATGAGATCTTTAGAATAGATGACTACAGTCCTCATTTACTTCATCTGAAAAATCTAAGCTGCTATTACCAATATTAAATCTAATTATATTATGTCCGAAAACATTAGTTCAATTTTGATGTGAAGGCAGATGATCGAAAAATGTCCTCTTAAGTACATTACAGAAGAAACAAACACCCTCACCATTATTTCTGACAGAGGACAGGGTATTAAAATGCTACTAGATGTTAGCCCAGCTTGGGTTTACAAAATTAATGAACAAATGTTCTAGGTGATGTGTAAGCATGACATTCTCTCTGTGGGATGACCTTCATTCTTCTTCAGTTAGCTAATGAGGATTTCTTTGTTATCTTTCTTGCTGAAGGACCTCAGGGCCTTGTATCATTATTGAGTGAACACAATGTCACCTCAGCTGGCAGAAATGTTTCGTCTCTTGTCAAGAAGAGAAGTTTCCTTCTGTCATCTGGAGGAAGCACAGCAGAGGGACCAGCAATTGAGACCAGACATTTCAATCAGTGCACTCAGCTCAGTGGAGACATTTAACCTGCTGGAGTGGTTCAGATCAGAATATTTAAACTCTGTTGTGTCTCCCTTGGAATTGAGGGTGTTTGCTATGGATAAAGGGACAGTCACATTCATTTATACTTAGGATATTTCTTAGCTGGTAGTTAATGCTATTGATCCTACTGATGAGCACAAAGAATGTGCAGAAAGAAACAATAGGAAATCTATAAAACAGCTGACAAAATGAGGTACAAGAATGACATTTTCCTCTTAATGATCAGTCCCGCCCCCGTGGTACTAGGGATTCAATCAAGGGTTGTCCTACCACTGAGCTATACTCTCAACTCTTTTTTTATTCTGAAACAGGGTCTGGCTGAGTTGCTGAGGCTGGCCTTGAACCTGCAATCCTCCTGTCTCAGCCTCCCAAGTACTAGGATTATAGGTTTTTGCTAGTACACTTGGCTATGTTCAGTTTATTCTAACAAGAACAATAAAACACAGGAGAATAAGAATGTGTTGGTATTGTGAAGAAAAGATAAGAAGATAAGACCAGAAGATCCTACTTAAAATGACAGGCATATCTTCTGTCAGCTTGAATTGTGGAGAGTAAACTTTCAGCGAGCTTAAAGTAACAGCTCTGACTCTGCACTGAAATGCATCAGAGTATGGGTTAATCCTACCTTTAAACTATTGAACATTTCCCAGAATTCCAAATGCTATCCAGGAACTTGCCAATTTCAATTAGTAACAAAGAGAAAGTATACAATCCATGGTTTTGATAATTAATAGCATCAGCGGTTAACTCTTAACAGTTATGCAATTTTGCAAATAAGAAAGGGTTTCATTTTTGCTCATTTATTCCTTTAAAGGGAGAACTTTTGAGAAGTTTTCAGCCAAGGAGTTATATGATACAGCTGACGAAGACAAGGGTCTAAGGGTTGATTAAATATACACAGTATGAGAAAACTTAGTTTGTGAAAACTTAGTTTTGAGTCTAAAATTAATATGTTATCATCAGTGTATATAAATTTTGCCAATTACCTGGATGATTCCATGAAATGGAATAAATTGATAGTATTGACCAACCCATGGAGAACCTATGACTCATATATAATATTGTGCTAAGTGGTTAATTAACTGGGTATATTAACTATATTTCTAGCTTTAGTTTGATTTTTTTATCAACCCTTCATGCATATTTCAAGCAAACCTTGTTCTGGACAAACCAGTAACATGTCTTAGTCAGCTCATCTTGTCCACTTGCCTCCCTTGCACTCCTCGCTTCAGGACTGCTCCTGTCGGATATGCACTCCTAAAATATAAACCAACCAGTCAGTCATGGTCCTCTGGGAGGTTGAGACAGGAAGATGGCAGGTTCAAGCCAGCCTCAATGACTTAATGGGACCCTGTTTCAAAATAAATAATAAATAAATAAATAAGCTTGGGTTGCCCTGGGTTCAGTCCCCATTACCAAATAAAATAAAATACAAACCAACCAATCCAGAGTCTAAATTCTCAACCACTCCCCTCATTAGCACTCACGGTCAAGCCAGTATCCATTTACACTCATCAATGACTATGGGGATAGATGCCTGAAACTGGGGATAGCAAGTTTTCCCAGAGCTTGCTGAAATTATCCAAATTAGCTGATGCTGTTCAGGCTTACCCCAAGCCTTCCCTCCATTCCCACAGAAATCATAGCTAATGTTCTCATTCACAGCCCTCCCTCTCCCTTTGCCTCATTGCTAACCAGGGTGATTCCCCATTGGTCCCCATACCCTCTCTTCCCAGAAACCATCAATAAGGTGCTCTTTCCAGTGACAGTTGTCTCCTAATCAGTTGGTATTAGTACACTACAAAATTTCTGTTAATACTGGGCCATTTTTCCTAGTTGTGATTAAAAGTTAATTTAATATATTAAAATGCACAAAAAACTAATTATTTAACCTGCCTTTACCGAGGCTAGTCTAACAACAACAACAAAGCAGGGATAGGCTGATAAAGGCATTTCTAGATAATTTTCATCTAGATCATCTTGCTTTAAATTACTGCATATATATTACATGAGACATTCTTTAAAATTATTTACAGGTATAGGTAGTATGAAGTTACTATTGCCTTCTCTTCTGTCACAGGATGGGGGATGGGGATGTACCCAGATGGTAGAAGGGGCCACCAACTTAGCTTGGTGGGGTTTTGGACAGGAAAGCAAATAGAGCAGAATATTCACTTGAAGGAAGATTTCAGGTTCTCAAGAGTGAGATATGCTTTGGAGGGCCCAGGCTTCTTCTTTTAAAAGGAATTTTGTAAATGGGAAGCATGAGGTATGGAGTCAGCTGAATGAGCTCAATTCCTTTGCTCCCTTGATGCAGAGCTGGTCATGGGCATCTGGTTCTTCTCCGAATCTTCAGGTTATTCTCTTGTGGATGGATTGCAACTGGATGATACCCATAGGCTTTGAACAATATTTTTAAACTTCATTTGATCAGTCTTAAAAATACACTCTGTAAGCTAACAAAGTATATAGGCACTAATTAACTGGACTTACTTGGACCTTTCAGGACTGAATAAAAGCAGGCCTGGAGAGTGAAGGAGTGAGGCTCTTTGTGGAGTTTTCAGATTTAAGGTTATGGTCCTTCTTTCCTTCCCTATGTGTCTCCCTTCTACCTCTCTTTATTTCTTCTGCACTACTGCATTCTCACTTACCCAATCTTCATTTAACAAATATTCATGCTCATGCTAGGCATGGTGGCTATAATAATGACAAACACCTCTGCCCTCATAGGACTTGCATTCAGGTGTGGAGGCGGACAACAAAATATATATATATAACATACTGCATTTTCCATGAAATAGAAACAAGTTCTGAGAGGAAACCTATAGCACTGAAGAGTGATGGGGTGTTTTGCTGTATAATTGTTGCTGTGAAACATCAGGAGAATTAGTCAGAGTGAGCAGAATCTAAAAATGTGACCAGAAATTGGGGCATATGTGTGTACTCCCAGTACTCAGGATGCCAAGACAGGAGGATTGCAGGTTCAAGACCATCTTCAGCAATTTAGCAAGATGCTCAGCAACCCAGTGAGACCCTATTTTAAAATATAAAATAAAATAAAAAGGGATGGGCATGGTGTAGCTCAGAGGTAGAATGCCTCCGGATTTAATCCCCAGCACCCCCCCACACACTCACACAAAGTGACTTTTAAGAGTCTGAAGGAAGTTGAGGAGCTAGCTTTGAGAAGGTCTTTGGGGAAAATTAGGCTGTCCCAGAGGATGAGCATGTACAAAGTCCTGAATGGAGCAGCAGGGCCATGGATAAGTAGACAGATGTGAGTCAAAGAGGAAGTAGGGAGGCAAAGTGGGCCCAGAGACAGAAAGCACCTGGAGCAACAGATGGGTATGTTACCAGGGCCAATGTGACTGCTCTTTTGAGGATACCACTGTGAGAACCACTGTGGCTGTTCTGTTGAGGACACAGTATAGAAGAAGCTCAAGGACAAATGAAGAAGGCCAGTTGGGAACCTAAGCAATCATAAAGGTGAGAGAGATCACGGAGGCTTGGATAGCAGGGTGGCAGTAGGAGTGGTAACTTAAAATTAGAAGGAAAAATCAAATGGACCTTCCATTTATCTACCTGTTCACTGACACAAATGGTACATATTTATTGGATACTATGTGATATTTGGATACATGGATATATTGTGTAGTGTTCAAATCAGGGAAACTTTTATCATATCTTTGGGGTGAAAATCCTTTCTTCTAACTTTATGAAATTCACAATTTTTGTTATCTATACTCTGATATGCAATACAGCATCAGAAATTATTTCTCCTATCTAATTAGAACTTAGTACTTGTGGACCACATTTCCTCACCCTTCATTCTTCCCTACTCTAAATAGATCTCTATTACACTTCATGTTATTCTTGCTATGTGAACTCTCAGCATTGCTCGATACTATAATATGTTTTAATAGTGGTCGCCAGGTTGGACAATAGACCTCTTAAATTATTTCTGCTTTCTAACTGAAATTTTGCATCCATTGACCAAAGTATCTCTACCTGCTTCCCCTTCCATCACCCTAGCCTCTGGTAACCACCATTCTAATCTTTACTTTATGAGCAGATCACATGGTATTTGTTTTTCTGGCCTGCCTTATCTTTCTTTTTTCAATTTATATTCATTTATTGGTGCATTGTAATTATACATTTGATAAGTGTCAGGTTAGGAGAATCATACTTGCACACATCACTCTTTTAGCCCTCCCTCAAATCCCACCTTATCTTTCTTAAAATGATCTCCTCCAGTCAAGTTCATCACTGTTGTAACAGATGTCATGATTTTCTTTTTTTATGGCCGAATAGTATTCCATCATGTATAGAGACAACATTTTCTTTATCCATTCATCCATTGAGTGACTCTTAGTTTTCTTTCATTATCTTGGCTATTGTGAATAACTGTAATGTATATCTTTAACATATTCATTGTATTTCCTTTAAATTGGATTTTTAATAGATTATGTAAAGTGTGTGAGAGAGTAAAGATATTTTAAGCCTGGAAGAATAAAATTAGTATTTTTTAAATGATAATACAACAGAAGGGAGATAGATATCAGAAGTTAGTTTGGAATGTGTTGAGTCTGAGTTACTTATTTGAAACCCACGTAGAGATGTAAAATAGGTAGTTTGGTATTTTGTGTGAATTTTGTAAAAATATCAAGATGAGATGAGGTGTAATTTGGAAGATAGGATCATGTAAATGGGGAAGCAACCATGGTACAGATTAATACATTATCATAAATTAAACAAATATGTAACTACTATGTATGTCAGAACAGAGAAAATATGAACAGAAGCTCAGGTACAAAACCATTCCTAAATGTCTTGGTGTGCCCACTAGAAATTTATTCATCTGCAAAGAGGCAGAAAATGTGCTCACTAATGCCTTATACAAAGAGGAGTTTGTTTTTCTCACATATCAGATGAGGGTCTCAAAGAACCATGGCTTATTATAGTGCTGTGCTTTCATCCTGAGCATAGATTCTGGGACTTTTCCCTCATGATCATAACATTGCAGCTTACCACCACACATCATGTACTTATATGCAGGAAAAGGTGAAATTGTAAAGGGGTTTGCCATCAAATCTTTACTGTTTTATTCGGGACAGGACCCCTCTTCTCAGCAACTACAGTTTATACATCAGTGCCTATGAACCATGTCCAACAGCTTCCCCTAACTTATGCAAAATGAAATATTTCGAGGTCAAATCTTGGTTATAGAAGACAAGAGATAGGACAGCTAGGAATTAATGTTGAGGGTGTACCAGAGTATACCAATCGAATGGAAAAACTTGACTATATATATTTCTACTGCATATTATTCCATATATTACCTTGATATAAAATGACGAAACAGAGATTTCAGCTTTAACAAACACCATGCGGAAACCTGATAGCTGCCAATCAGCATACATCACGATTTCAGAGATTCCTCTGTGTGAAGGGAATACTGGTACTTCTTTTGTAATATCTTTATAACACTGTTTATGTGTCTCATGGAATAATTTGCCTTCAGTCAAATTTGAGAAAGTTAAGATTTGAGCAATTTGAAATCTAGTCTCCTGGTATACAGCAATCTTCTTGCTCATTTCTACGCTCATTTTAAATGGCTTGAACTTGTTCCCCTCATGTGTGCTGTATTCTATGAATATGCATATCATGAGTACAATAAAATTAATTACCTATTTATAATGAAATCTATTTAAAATTTTTCATTCAATTATTTTGAAAACAAACAAAAATGTTCAGGCAGAGGTTAAGCATATAAAGCTTCATATTTTTATTCTAGTCTGTTTCATATCATTAGGTTATCACAAAGCCATAAGATGATACAGTACATTACGAGTAGTGTAATTCATTGTAGTAGGCAGTATGTTAGGATATTGGAAAATGAAGAATCTGTTCATTTTCTTATGTTGGCCACCTGCTATCATGTTAAGGTTAATAACCTGAGACTGAAGAATGAAAGGAAATGCAGATTTTAAAAGTAAAGAAATTTTATAATT
>PVJS01016243.1:20627-37861 GCA_004027185.1 Glis glis
GTTTTTTTTGTTTTTTTTTTTTTTTTTTTTTTTTTTTTTTTGCGGTACCGGGGATTGAACCCAGGGGCATTCTACATCCGAGTTACACCACCGGCCCTATTTTTTAGCCTGTATTTTGAAACCGGGTCTCACGAAGTTGCGGAGGGCCTCACTAATTAGCTGAGGCTGGCCACGATCCCGGATCCTCCAGTCTCTGCCTCCTAAATACTGGGATTACAAGCGTGCGCAACCACGCCTGGCTCTGTTGTCTTATTCTTGAGTGTACCTTAAATATATTTTAAGAAGCAAGGATTTCATTTCAGGAATAAATAAAAACCCACTCAAATACAAAAGAATAAGTAGAGCATATGTAAAACCTAAACATAAAATATATTGAGGCCATCTTGCACATAAGTGTCATAATAATAGTAAATTAAGTGACAATTAATCTCCAGAACAGTGTGTTGGGTCTAGCTTCTTTCTACTGTCATCTAAAAGCTAATATTTTGAAACTATAAATTAAAGCTGGCTTTGGAAAGAATCACATAAAGTCTTAGCCTTTTATATTGGTGTTTCAAAAACTGATAGAAGTCAGAAGCCCATTCAAGGGTATATACAACTTTGTTATATTGGTGTTTACAAATGCTTTATTCTTCAAATTAATTTTCTCATGCTAAAAAATAAATTGTGCACACTAACAAAAGAAGCATGACTACTTATAGTTTATTTTCACAACCACCATTTTTAAACATGCTAAAATTACTATACTACTTAATCTGCCATGATTTTTAAGTTATACATGATACTTTAGTAGGTTATATTTTATGTATTTTAGTATTAATTCTTACCTTATTACTTATTTTCACTTTATTATATTTATCTCAAAAATAAGTCAAGAATACCTCTTATCTACCAGCTACTAGGACACATATGTCTGTTATATATTAATTTTAGTCTTTTAGGGGACACATTAATACAATAAGGAACAGATGAGTGAACATATGGTTTGTTAAACCATGTTTATAATAATTAGCTCCAGATCACATTTAAATAAAGGGTCAGTGGCACATATATTGGAAATTCTAATTTAACAAGTTTTAGTAGTAAGAGGTTAGAGTCATTATTACCAATGTGAATAGCAAAGCCACGTGCCACGAAACAAACAAATCTAATTATTAAAATATAAAAAATACAACACTGCATAAGAAAGAAACACATTTTGAAGGCATGGTTAGTGCTTCCATGAAACCCTTACCAGATGGTCACAATTGCTATAAGTCCATCACAGATATGAACATATTTCTCAATCTGGAACACATGGCCAGCATCAAAGTGTGTGGATATCAGTTAACACAGATATTGTTAAAATACATCCATAGCTTCCTCTATCGTCCCAGATTGGAAGCATCATGTTTTTTTACTTCATATTTAACAAATGAATATAAATGTTATGTAGGTTTTTGTAATGTTGATCTCTTTAGTATTAATCCTTTAGAAGTTCAATTTTATGTTAGCTATAAAAGTTTTTATTTCACTTCCAATTCTATGATTTCACAGTACTCAAAAAAACAAGCAATCTTGAGAACTTTTTTTACAGTATGTGGTTGCATAAAATCTTTTTGGCAAATAATCTGTACTCAATCATCTTGGAGAATCACAGTTGAAAAATTACCATATTAAAGTCTTCAAGCAATATTATAAATGTTGTGTGGTCTAAGCCCAAATGTATTTGCCCAGAGTCTTTTTACATATTACATTATTAACATATTCTCAAATTCTGTATTGTGAGGCATAGTTTGTAGAATACCTTGGCTTGGTGGGAGACAGCATGTAAAAGGAGAAAATCCCTCCACTGGAGAATGAAACCACCAATGTACACACGTGAGAAATGAAACAGGGATGGGAGAGGATGGTTTGAGATTTTGAATTCCATAGTGTTATTAAAAGAGTATAAAACTGATGGAAATTTTATCTGTGCCCAGTCCTGCTAGACTTTACCAAAGATGGGTGAATAGGTAGCACTAATTACCTTTCCCCAAATGCTTTGAGCTCAAGGAATTCAATCCTATTCAATAGTAGAAGCTTTTGGAAGAAGGGAATGGAAAGCCAGGTGTTGATTGGTGACTTGATGAATGAAACAGGTAGAAAATTTTGGAACTTCTGGTTGTCATCACTGAAGTCCTAATTTTTCTTGGATGCTAGGCTACTTTTGAGAAGCTGTTGTGTATGTCTGCCTTTCTTTAGAGGGAGGATTCTTGCAAAAGCAAAAATATGTTTACGGCAGATTTCTTAGAAAATATAATTCTCAAGTTCTACCCCTTACCTATTTATCTGATCTTACCTATTTACCTTAATGATCTTACCTATTTACCCCACCTTCTTTCAGTTATCTTGAATCCTCTCCTTTAGTCCCTCCTAGTTCAAAGGTATTGGCAAGCCCCATAGACCTGGCATGTTCCCAGTTCCAGAAAGTTTGACCCTTGGAATATAGTCTGAAGTTGATTTTGCATAGGGTTCAACCTCTTCTCCCTATACTGAATATTCGACCAACTGTAATTGAATGAATCAAATTTTAATAACACGAGTTGATTGCTGTCATTAGGACATTGACTTGCTCATCAAAAGTGCTGGAAATTCCTCTAGGTCTATGTACAAAGAAGAGTGAAAGCTGGAGATGCCAAGGTTAGCATGGGAGTCCAGATGGTATCTTGTTTTGTTTGGGTATTATTTTTGATGAAACAATTCCACATTTCTCTAATTAATCTTCAGCAACTTTTCCAAAGGAAAAAATGAATGAAAACAAAATTTTAACATCTGTACATGTTTTTTAAAAACATATTTTGGGTTCTGTTTAGTGATACAAATGTAAGTACAGAATTTTAACATCACCTGATTTTGCCTCTTGAACATTGTTTTTAGAAATTTTATGAGATTATATCCCCCCTTTGTGCTGAGGTAAGAGAATCTACTAAAATTTTTAAAAATGTGATATTTTGGAAAAGTCGGTTGTTTAAAAATTCATCCTGGATACTATAAAGATAACATGTGTTTTCTTTCTTATCATTGTCAGGACCAGTCTAAGTTTACCCTAAGGCTTTAGAAACAAACAAATTACCTAATTTGTACAATTATCTTCACTATTCCAATGACACAACATTTTGGCTTAAACTGTGCAAACTATAGTCTTTTTTGTTGTGTGAAATTTTTTGCATTTTGTAATGTAATTCTTTTCTTTAATCATAAGGTATAACATGAATAGAAAACGAATTTCAACTATTACTTATAAAACATGAAAAATAGAGTGTATAATTTGATAATGTGTAGATTTTCAGATAAATTGTTTATTAACTATAATAAGAAATGTTATATAGAATTAGTAGCTGTAGTAGTATTGAGACCACCCAATCCGTTCTATATATTCTTGTGTGTGTGGTGCTGGGGATTGAATCCAGGGACAATTCTACCTCTGAGCTACACCCCAAGACCTATTTATTTATTTATTTTGAAACAGAGTCTCACTAGGTTGATGAGAGTCTCACTACTTACTGAGGCTGTCCTGGAACCTGTGATCCTTCTGTCTCAGCCTCTCAAGTACTGGGATTACTGGGATTCCATGCTCCACCACTCCAGCTTTACATATTCTTTTAAATATTTTAGTGGTCTCTGGGTTCTCTAACATCTGTATCTATAAATAAATTTTCTCTTACTTATACCGTAATGCTATTTATAGTAATAAATTGTATAGATAAACCATGCACTAAATATGTATGACATTCTTTTAGACAAGTATTAGTTTCATAGCAAGAACTGAAAAGTTTTGGGTGTAGAAAACAATACATACTTGAAATTGTTTTCTGATGATGTCTGGATTACCTGCCAGAATACAGTCACAGCCTATGGGCCAATGTATTCACATCGTGTTTTACTTTATATTATATAGAAATTGTCTGAAAGTTAAAAAAAATGGTAAGTGCTATTTTTTAAATTTAGTTGATTTTTCCTTTGAATCCATTGAGTTGCAATTTATTGTCTTTTCTAACAAATGATCATCTTCCAATAGAGGGAGGGATAAGCACAATTACAATCATTGCTAGTGTTGACTGTTATTTTGGTCCACATACATTACTTGAGACAAGAAAGCAGGTATTTATTGAAAAGTGTTTCAAAAACAAGGTTTTATAATTATGAAATGTCTCCTACAGACATTATTATAGTAATAAAGTAGATAGAAATTGTGTAGAAAGCTAAACAGGGCCAAGAACACTTACAAATTTTAACATTTGAATCATAAACATCTCTTAATCTAGTATTTCTTAATATTTCATGGAAATTATAATTCTCTGGGTGTCTTAATCACACCCAGTCTGATTCAATTGGTGTATGCCACAGTTTATATCTCCATTGCCCCCCAAAAACTCAGGTTTTAAATGCTTGGGTCCCAAGGTGGTACAATTGGGAGATACTGGAACCTTTAAGAGGTGGGGCCTAATAGGTCTTTATGTCTTTGTTGGCATGATCTGAAAGGGGACTGTGGGACCTTCTACCCCCTTCCTCATATACCATATAGTCCCTCCATCTTGTCACAGGCCCACATTGATTGACCTCTTAAAATGAGCCAAAATAAACTTTTCTCTTCAAAAATTGATTGTAACAGGTGTTTTGTCATAGTAAGACAGTGTGGATAGGAGCTTGAGATTTCAGTAAAACCCTGATGACTCTCTGTTGTCAAAACATTGATTAGCAAAATCTCAGAGCATAACCTGAGTAGAAAGATTATAACTAGTTAGAGCTATTACAAAATTTTATTAAAAATCTGATCACAATCAAAATAATAGAGCATGAATTGACAATGAAATCTTATCCTATAATAGAGCATAGAATCAACAATGAAATATTATCCTATGACTTTTACACAATATGCTATGAATGGGAACTTATTTAGAAGGAATAAAAAAACAGAAGACACATGTTTGAGTCTTTGAAAGGTGAGGCATTACATTTGAATTTTTAAATTTGGCCTCCAAATATAGCCTTTCAAGTGTTATAACCCTCTTAGAAATATTTGAAGCATTTTACTGTGACCATATGTGTAGTTTGTAGAGAAGAGGCCCATGGATTGCAGATCACATATTTATAGAAAAAAGAGTCTGAAGAGATTCTAACGTGTGATTCTTCAGTTATCAACTTTAGGATGAAAAGAAGTTAAGAATTTTTAATTTTTTATCATTTAAGAATTACATTCTTAAAGGAAGTCACTTATTCTCTTAAGTCAAATAGTTTCCTTTTAGTCTATTTACTATATATCTTTTCTATTGTGTAATTATATGTGAAAATAAATGATAATTGAGCCCATATTGAGGAATAAATCATCCATAACTTTATTTCAATGCATCTAAAGCATGCATGGCTAATAAGCTTATAAACTCTTATCCACATTGAACTTGAATTGTAGCTATAACAAGTATAAGCGAAGTTAACATTTTAACATAAGTATTACACTCCAATTTGCTTTGTGAAAAATTACATGTAGAAAACATGCAAGAATACAATTCAGAATGTGCATCGTCATAAAAATGGAAATAAAAGAGAAAAATTGACTATATCAAATTTCATGAGCTGAAAGAAGTGCATTTCCATTCCAGTATATTTGATATTCCTACAAAATTTTGTGTGAGAGGTTTATATTTAGTCACCCTAGAAGCTGGAATAGAAAGCTGTCAAAAGAACATTGATATTTGGGAAAAACAATACAAAACAAAAATCAGAAGCAAAAAGTGAAGGATAAGATGGTTTTAAAGCATCTTCACAATGATAAGCTATTTCTCATGAGTATTCTGAACTCCTGAATAAGATGAGGTAGGGAGGCAATGGAAAGCAACAGGAGTAGTTATGTGGAATAAAGTTTTTATTTAACTTAAACCTTCTTCCAAGGAGAAATGTGAATTAGTTCTAACACCACCTATCACAAACTACAGTCACAGTCCAGCTGTAGACAATATCATTTTACTATGAGCCAGCCAGGTAGCACTTGGCAAAATTTCATATATCTCATATTGTCAAAATTTCAAAAAATATATATATATATGATTTAAATATGTATTAATTTTTAAATCCCTATAGGGGACAGCCTTGTTATTAATACAGTGAGGAGCAGATGCTGTAGCATATGGCATACTAACTCATATTTATGTTAATTTTATGTAAATAGGATTTTAATACAGCAACATTAATCTGTTGTTGCATTGGTTTTCCTGATATATCACTTTACCCTCTTTTTAGATGAGATTAATGTAGATAGTTTAGGCTGCTCAGAAAGTCATTTTTAGGAGAACAAAGAGCAATGACTTACTTAAATTTTTAACACACGTTTAAATATAATGTAAGTTCCATTGAAAAACTGAGAATTTATCTGAATCTTATTGTCTTGCTCAAATTTAAGTAGATTATAAAAAATACAAATGAGAAACAATATAATATCCATGCAGAAAATAAATCGTAAGCTTCATTTCAGTTAAATAGCTATCAATTGAATAGATTAAACAGAATGGAGAAAAATTTCTCAAATGATGTACTTAACGGGAGTACTGTTACAAATGTACATCCTTTTTTTTTAATTTTAGAAGTTAAAATAAGCTGGCCATTGTGGCACATGCTTGTAATCCCAGTACTTGGGAGGTTGAGACCAGAAGATCCGGGTTCATGGCCAGCCTCAGCTACTCAGTGAGGCCCTCTGGAATTTAGTGAGACCCTGTTTCAAAATAAAGAATAAAAATAGAGCTGGGGGGTAGCTCGGAGGTAGAATGCCCCTGGGTTCAATCTCCAGTACTGCAAAAAAAAATCTAAAAAAAAGAAAGTTAAAATATAGCCAGGTGTGGTAGCATACACCTGTAATCCCAGTACTCAGGAGACTTGAGACAGGAGGGTCACAGTTTTGTGGCCAGCCTGAACAACTTAGTGAGGCTTTCAGGAACTTAGTGAGACCCTGTTTCAAAATAAAATAGGGCTGGGGCTATGTTCCTGGGTTCAATCCCCAGTACCACACACATACACACAAACAAAAAAGTTAAAATATTGAGTACTATTTTTATTAGAATTCCATGTCATTGTATTTTAAAATCTTATCTCTTTTTACGTTGTGAACAAAAAGTGTAGCACAGCTTATTTTTTAAATAATACAGTTTTGAGAATAGAAATATAACACACATTCATAGATGAAATATAATAGAAGAAATTTGCATCGTTATTTTTCTCAGAATTATGTTAACATTATATTATGTGAGATGGAATATGGGATATTACCATTTGGGTATTTATAATAAACTTACAGTATTGAATACTAAATTATTAACATACCAAGTTTTAACCTTATTTCAAAATATATAATGAACTGTAATATTATACTATAATGTATCTTTTAATCTAACAATACAATATATTTAATCTAGAAAATAATCACCTGTATCTCATCTCCATAATAAAATTGTTTTGGTTTATTGTCGGTACCATCCCATGGCGTGCCTGAGAGGAAAAGAATGATGCAGACACAGAGCAGATTGAAAAGGGAAGGCCAAGGGCACTCTTAGGAGAAGGCCCCACTGGACACTGGTCCATAGCTTTTATGAGAGGTTGAGGTTTGGATGCTGCTGCATACGTACAGAGTCTGGGAGGACTCTGTTAAACATATAAACATAGTTAAACACATGTTTAACTGGTAAACATGCATGGAGACCTAGGGATAAAGTCTAAGTGGGTAAACCACAGACCAACTGCAGAGAGTCTTTGAGATAGTGGTTAGCAATAAAACTGCTGAGGCTGTGCATATCCTACAAGCGGGATATTTGTGAGTAGGTGCTGGCAAGAAACACAGGAATGTTCACCTTGGAGGAACAGGCTGCTTTCAGCAAGTTCAGCATGATCATGGCTTTCCATGATCCTTAGACCTTTCCAAGGCAAATGTTAACCTGTTTCTGGAAGTCACATTCTCCACAGTTCATGACCTGGATTACAAGGAGCTTTAGGCAGTAAATTGTTTCTAGTATTTGCCCCTCCCAAATAATGATTTTTAATGTGGTTAGCTGATATATTTTTTAAAAGGTAGAGTTTTTACTCATGTAGCTATGAAGTGGAAATAAATGTGATTTTACTTTCATGGTTTGATTCACCTAATCAGGACCATGTCAGATCTTTAAAAATATACAATTCTAGACTATGATGAGTTGAATCCACTGTGAAGTCAATTTCCAAATGCACTAGAAGCCTTTAGGGACCTAACCATGATGACATTTGTGTGGGCAATTGATAGATATTTGATTAAGGAACCAATGCTGTAATGAAATAGAATGAAACCGAGTCCTTAATTCCCTATATTTATGGATAAGTTCAAATTTCAGCAAGTGATCTTTAATTTTTTTGGATTCATTAAATGGTGCATACGAAAATTCTTTTGTGACATAAATTTACGTAGGAATAGATTTAAAATGCATGCTTATCATTTAAACTTTTAATATTTGATAATATGGGAAAACATGATAATATGGGAAATAGTCCCAGATTAATTTTGCAGAAAATATCAGTTCACTACTTAGTAAACCTATGGTAAAATTTAATTGATGGGTTATCAGTTGATCTTGACTTGAGCAGAATGCACTCTTAACAAAATATTTGTTGCTCAGTATGATTTTAAAAGAAAAGATGTAGTTTCCCATATAACCTCACAGTCTTTATAGAGCAGATTTTCCTGCCTTCAAGTTACCAAAGTGTGATCCTAGACCTCATATAAATATGGAGGTAAATGTTTGCTGCCATACCACAAAACCACATTTCAACTGTTGAAATATAACCACTTTTTGCCGGGCATCGTGGCGCATGCTTGTAATCCCAGTCAGTACTTGGGAGGCTGAGCCAGGAGGATCACAGGTTCACGGCCAGCCTCAGCTACTTAATGAGTTCTCCGCATCTTAGTGAGACCCTGTTTCAAAATAAAGAATAAAAAATAGAGCTGGGGGTGTAACTTGGAGTTCAATCCCCAGCACTGCCAAAAAAATAAGCACTTTTTGAACAAACGAGGAGGCACATAAACATTTTACCTGGAATCCTACTAGATTTGTATTTTTCACAGTCAAGGTCTTCTTTACAGTTGTGGTATATAGTTAATTTATTTGTTTTAAAGGAAATGTGGCACCATGAATTTAAGTGGAAAGCTGTAGGACCATATCTCATTTTGTCTTATGACTTGTATAATATTCCTTGAAGTGGGTATGACTTATATAATATTCCCTGAAGTGGGTAAATAACATGCCTCATACAAAAATCACAATTTAATTTATTCAGGGTATTTGAAAGTGTGGCACTGAGAACTATTCTTTCCCAAAAATTGTCATTGTATTGTAGCTTTCTGTCTCTCTCTGTCTCCCTCCAGTATGTGTGTGTGTATATCAGTACATATATAATTGTAACAAAGATAAAAATAATAAACTCCAAAAAAGATCCAAAAGTTCTATACTTATAACATTCTGGATACTTGAAATAGAAAATAATTTCTTGCTGGCTATGGGCTCTGACAAGCTTCTCTCCAATGGGGACAGCTTTACGAGCTCAACTGCTGTGGCAAAGATTCCACGTGTCATTGAGGAATGTTGTGCAGATGCCCAACAATCAACTGGAACTTGCTAATGCAGTTTAGGATTGCTGTAGAAATTTATTAGAAACCAGAGGGTGTAAAATTACTATACTTCTTTAGAACTGTTTTTCTTTCCCTTGCTGAATATTTATGCGATGTTTAATGCACGGCACATGTTTTAAAACTTGTTTCCCAATGGTGTAAAAGAAGTCTATTATAATGCACATGAAATTGCAGGGAATTCAATTAAATGCATGAGAGAGTAAGTAGAATGTCCACCTGTAAGCCCAATTTGACAAAAATTTTTTTCATTGATGGTTTTGGTGTCTTTAAATTTAAGGAGTTTCAATAATGGCACTTGCCTGGGTCAGAAACAAAAGATATTTGCATTCAACTTAGTGAGACCCTGTTTCAAAATAAAGAATAAAAAATAGGGCTGGAGGTGTAGCCCGGAGGTAGAATGCCCCTGGGTTCAATCTCCGGTACCGCAATAAATAAATAAATAAATAAATAAAGTAGCTATTAATTAGTAACGCAGTTGTGGCTGCTGGTGATTATATACAATCCATATGAAGTTATCCAAGAACAACAGAAATAGGCAGGGTAGACATTAAGATTCTGTGTCTGTCTTTGTAGTATCAAATAGGCATGTGGACCAACTAATTACTAGCTGCAAATTATAAAAGTAATCCTACCTTACCACAGCTGCAAATGGATCTAAGCTCCAACTTCACTGGAAATACTGATAACCTGTCAACACATAATGCTCAAGTTTGCTCACCAAGGCTCACTTGCACATATGTCATATGAAGGAATTAGGCTGGCTTGTGGCGCAGATACAACTATGAGACAGTCAAAATTATACAGCAAAAGTACTTAGGAGTTAAGAGTGAGGCACCCTGGGACATGTAACTTCAAGGTGATTAGCCAGCATGGATTGACTAAAGGAAGAAGTGTATTGAGTGTGTGTGTGTGTGTGTGTGTGTGTGTGTGTGTGTGTGTATGTGTGTGTTACTAAGAATTGAACCCAGAGGCATTCTACCTCCAAGCTACACCTCAGCCCTTTTTTATTTTTTGTTTTGAAACAGAATCTCACTAGGTTGCACAGTCTCCCTACTTGCTGAGCCTGTCCTTGAACCTGTGATCCTCCTGTCTCAGCCTCCAAAGGCATGCACCATCATGCCTGGCTCATAACATTTTGAGTGTGTTTTGTGAGTGTGTGTGCGTGTGTGTGTGTATGTGAAATGTATTTACCGATATGTGCATGTATACTTCTAACACCCTGAAACCCCATCAAGATGTATGCACCAATAAATAAATTAAAAATGAAAAATTAAATTTTGCAAACTTGCCTTCCAATTGTACTTCAAGGTTTCTCTTACCTGATAAATTCATCGTGTGAATTTATTCACATAACTCTAACCATTTTATTCTCTCCTCTATCTTCCACTTTCCCCTGTCCTTCTCATTAAAAGATAAACCCTATTCCGCAGCAGGAGTCCTTAACCCTGTGTCACTTCTCCCTGCTGTGAGCACCTGGGGAAGGCACCTGACTGTTTGGAAGGAGTCACAGCAGGAGCACTGTGAAATGGTTGAAAGGATGATGGGTGATGAGGCGTGCCTCCACAGAGGATCTGGTGTGGCAGCCTATCTTTCATTTCCTGAGTCCCTTTTAAGAATGGAGCCATTTTTGCCTTGAGGATCGTGACTGCTAAGTTGCTTTTCAGACTTCCCTGCATTTCCTCTGCATCCGTTTTTTTTTTGCAGACTTGGCACTCTTATTCCACTTCGCACTAATTGTGATTGCTGACTCGTGCCTGGATGGGAGGCTGCCAGAAGGGCAGGTATCCCAGAGAGACATAATTACCCAGGTTGGCAAATACCTGAGAGCCCGACTTAATGATACAATCTTATTTTTACAGCATGAGGCAGGCTTCCAGTCTCTCAGCATCAGTTCCTGACTGTAATATTGCTTGGCAAAGGCCTTTCATATTCTTTTGCAGAATGAAAAGAAATAAACCATGGAGATATAGATCAAATGTAGAGGATCAGATACCTGGGAAGAGGTAGAAAGGTGTGAATAGCTCCAGGGTAAACATATTTATCTAATTGTTGAAAACTATAAAAAGTCAGAGTTGATGACTTGCCTAGAATAACTTGGAAAGTTATTCTAGGCACATAAAAATTGTCTATAGAGAACTAGTACCCATTTTTTTTAATTCCATCAGACTTTCTTTGCTCTAATATTCGTTATAGAATTGAGGTCACTGAAAGTCATTGATAACTAGATGGAACTGGTATGATAGGGGACAGAGGCTCCTTGCAACACTCAGAAGGATTCCTAGGACAGTCTTATTAGGGCAGTCTGCTCAAAATTACCTAAAAGTGCTCTCCCTTCATTTTGATTTCATAATAATTTTAAAATAAAAATTAATATATATAATGTTTAAAAATCTAACTTTATAATATTTAGCATTTTTTAATATAGCATTTTTAAAGTCCTCCTCCCCTGAATTCTGAATTCCCAGTACCAATGGCAACCACAGTTGCAAATTATTTTGGGATAGTTCAAAAATATCTACATATGCAGAAATAAATAATTATGTGATTATATTATGCACAAAGGTGTGTGTGTGTGTATGTGTGTGTGTGTGTGTGTGTGTGTGTGTGATATTGGGGATTGAACCTAGGGGAATTCTACCTCTGAGATACACCCCAGCCTTTTTTTTTATTTTGAAACAGGATCTTGCTAGGTTGCTGAGATTCTCTGTAAGTCGCTGAGGCTGTCCTAGAATTTGCAATCCTCAGTTTCAGCCGCCAAAGTACTGGGATGACAGGTGTGTGCCTTCATGAATAGTTACACCTTTTCGATATACACAAAATAGAGTATGCACCCTGCTTAATTAATTAATTTGGATATTGTATATATCAACCCATATGCATGTCTGGCCTGGCTTTTTTTTAAGTGACTGAAGAGTTAAGATGTGCTACTATTCAAAGTGCTCATTTGTTCTTCACAAGGCCAAAAGTGAATCTTGTACACACCTCTGAACCCTTAAAAGAGAAAATATGCTGAATTAATTCCTGGAAATAAAATTCATAATCAATTATTTGATGATTTAAAATGTTATAATCATTCTTTAATAGTTCCTAAAAATCACTTCACTTTTCACTTGCTACCTTACATACGGAAGAGCCCAATATGTTTTTACACGCTTACTTTCACTGTATTTCCAAACTTTTTAGGCTTCATCTTTTTCACTCTGATAGGTTAAACATCAAATCTCATTTAGATTTTTTAATGTGCTAGTCTAAACTGGGCATGGTGGCACATGCTTGTAATCCCAGTACTTGGGAGGCTGAGACCTGAGGATCACAGGTTCGCAGTCAGCCTCAGCTATTTAGTGAGGCCCTCCGCAACTTAGTGAGACTGTGTTTCAAAATAAAGAATAAAAAGGGCTGGGGGTGTAGCTCGGAGGTAGAATGCCCCTGGTTTCAATCCCCGGTACCACAGAAAAAATAAATAAAGTGCCGCTTCCTTGTACTTTGGTAACTTTTTAGCATGGTGATTCAAGCACATCTTACAGCTGTAAAAGTGAAGAGATCCCATTTCAAATTCACAAAATCATCTCCTGTGTTACTGACTGTGCATGTGATTCTCTTCTAATCAGATTAACCAGCATAAAGATTTTATTTTAATAGACACTAATTCAAGACCACCAACTAAACTTACGGTGGGTAATTATGGTTTAGAAAATTAATGGTTAAATAAGGTTAAAATTTTTTAGATTCTAGGCATATAATTATACTCAATTTAAATCAATCTTAAGTGTGATAACAAGTCTCTAGCTGCAAATACTATGGCAATTGTGTTTTCACAGCACAAACCCTAAAGTACAGGAAAGTTTCGAATCAGTGACAACAGTGGAAAACAAAACAAAATTCCCTTTTTATGAAATAAGTAGTTTTCTCACAAACATGAATGTTGTCAATAATAGTATCATAACTATTTCTAAGACTGTGAGGATTCAATCTAGAGATAATTATTATTTTATTTATTTATTTTTTGCTGTACTGGGGATTGAACACAGGGGCATTCTACCTCCAAGGTACGACCCCCAGCCCTATTTTTTATTCATTTTGAAACAGGGTCTCACTAAATTGCGTAAGGCCTCACTAAGTAGCTGAGGCTGGCCGTGAACCCGGATCCTCCTGTCTCAGCCTCCCAAGTACTGGGATTACAAGCGTGCGCCACCATGCCCGGCTAGGATTCAATCTCTAAAACACACATACATGGTAGATACCCATATTGTACCAATTTGTTTTCTATGATAGCCATTAAACTGTTATTCATCTTTTTTTTTATTCAATGGCACAGCTCAAAGTTGACTATTTTTGTTCACAGTATATATACCTTCCAGTTCCCTAGTTAAATTTTATCTAAGATGTTTTACAAATATTCTCTTAGAAAGAAAGAAAAAAGAGGCCGGGCCATGGTGGCGCACACTTGAAATCCTAGTATAATAGTATTTTCTGTGTGATATATTATAATCTTCCCCTGCCTAAAATGTTCTTTTTTGTTCCAGTTTCCTACTTTTTGTGATTTCTTAGAACACTCAACTTTATAGTTTTGGAAGGTAAACTCTTGCCAGGCAAGAGACTTCTTGATACACTGTGTAGAAAGAATCAGTTTCTCAATCCCTCTACTGCTGTCTTACACGGTAGAGGGATCCTGTTTTTCAGACATTCAATTTGAGGCCACTTAGTGGACAGACCCTACCAAGACTTCAGTATTAAAAGAAATAGCAATCAATTTAAGCCTTCAGTCTAGAAATAAACAACATAGGAATAAAGGAATATTTTATACTAACTCATGATAGCACCAGTTTAGGAATAGAAGAAAAAAATGTTTTCATATATAAATGCGTAGGAATTTGAATTCATAACATAAGTATGGTACAAAATACAATGGCAAGCCCCTCCAAATCATCAAAATAAAATGGCAAACTCCTCCAAATCATAAATATGTTATTTATGCAAACTTTTCATTCACTTTACATTCACCTTTCACATCCCATAGGGAGACATGAGCCACATAGACCCTCGTGGATCCAGGTTGCCAAGGCTTCCACCATATTGTCTGCTTGAAGCAAGTTCATAAAAACTTGCTATATTCATAAAAACTTGTCCCCACAAACAACAAAAAAAGGGAACTCATTTCAATGTACTCAGCCGCTAATGGAAGAATAGATTACATAGAGTGTAGTATCTATATCTTGGATTATTTTCAGCACACAAAGTAACCCATAATGTAATATAATGAAAGATAAATCTTAGCAATATCACATAAAGTCAGAGTCCCAAACAACAAAACATTGCATGATATCCTTTATATAAGGCAAAATATTGAAATATAATTAAAATTAGAAGACTTGCCGAGCATGGTGTCACATACCTGTAATTCCAGTACTTGGGAGGCTGAGATTGTAGGATTGCAGGTTCAAGACCAGCCTCAGCAACTTAGTGAGGCTGTTTCCAATAAAAAAAAATTGGACTTTGGGTGTAGCTAAGAGGTAGAATGCCTTTGAGTTCAATTTCCAGCACCACACACACACACACACACACACACACACACACACACACACAAAATAAAAGACTTATGGAATACTTATCAATTCATAATGAGAAAATGTTATGGTTATTCTAATTTGTGAACGTAGACACTTAAAAATTAATAAGATTCAAAGTTATATTATACATGGTTTTAGGAAAGCATTCCACTGAACAAAGAATAGAGTGATTTTTTATTTCTGTTTTTAAAAAAGAAAAAAGCTTTGACTGTCAGCTCCATGTGAGATAGTCATAGACCACAGCTCTGTAAAAAGCTTAAAGTGAATTCTGTAAAATAGGATTTTCAGTTCTGTTCTTGTCTAAGGGCCTCCCCTACCCCATCACTCTAGTATGACCTCAGTTACACTTTTAACTATTTAAACATGTGAATTCCAACCTTGATTCCCACCATTTACTAATTATATTGGGCAAATTCTCTTGAACTGAGTTTCCTCATTTATCCAATATAGGAATTGCAACATGGGGAATACTACCATTATAAAGGATCTAATGTGAAGTGAATCTGTAAGAAATGTTAATTATCATCAGTTTCATAGTTTCCTTCCTTTTGTCTGTATTTCAGAAAATGAGGTTTACAGGGATCACTTACATGAAAAATAATGAAAAGTTGAATATATTATGCTTAGAGAAATTTCCAGGCTAAAGAAGTTTATCTAGCATAGAGAAGAAACGAGATGAACATAATTATATTTTCAAATTTGTTTAAAAATTATTTTGTAATAGGAACATCATAAAGTATAGAGACATTTCAGGTTGCTTGAGAGAGCACAACTAGGTCCATGTGATGGAATCACTTCAAATTCCATTTCTTATTTAACGTGTAATATCAAAAAACAAAGAAACAATGTGGAAATTAACAAAATTCCATTTTCTCAAATAAGGAGATGAATTCTTAGTGCTTGTGTGCACTGTGTTCCATTTCTTCTGGCTTAGACAACATGAAACTTGGGGGCTTAGAAGAGCAGATAACTTATTCTCTCAAAATGTTGGAAGCCAAGTCTAAGAAATCAATGTCTCAGGGCTGAACTCAAGGTGTTGGAAGAGCTCCCTTCAGAAATTCTAGGAGAGAATTGTCTCCTTTCCTCTTGTAGCTTCGGGCAGCTGCTAACATTCCTTGGCTCATGGCCACTTGGCTCAGCACTCTGTCCCCTTGGTCACTGTCTTCCCCTTTAGTGATTCAAATGTCCCTCTGCCTCTCCCATATGAAAACATTTGCTATGGCACGTGGAGCTCAGGTGGATCATCCAGGACACTACCATCATCTCAAGATCCTGCATGAATCCCTTCCACATAGCTCTTCTTTGTTATAAGAAGTAACATTCAGATTCTGGATGTCAGGGTGGGATGAGGGTTCAGAGAGGGAAATGATTCAGTCGAGCACAGGTGCATTCAATTTGAGGAAGTTGGTTTGATCATATATGCTGTAACTGCTCCAGCCAACATTTTAGAAAGCAAATCTATTTCTAGGTCTGTTCACATGTCAGCATCATTTGGGCATATTCTTTAGGAAAGTCTTATGAGAAGTTAATGCTTCACATTTGAGGCAATATACTTGGTGATTAGCATAATCAAGATTACCCATATCTGGCATTAAGTATAGTGTAATGCTTTACTTATTAACATATGCTTAAAATTCTTGGTCTTTCCCCCCTATAGGCCCTGGTTAAGTTCAAATGTGCAAAGAGGAAACTGTATTTATTTCCTTATAACTGGATTCATTCCTTATATGCCCATGATTTCTCTTATGGTAGGTAAGTTTGTCCTTCTTAGATCACTGATGACTTAGAGTTTATAAGTAAATCTGGAGTTGTGTGTGGTGCCACACAACTGCAATCCCAGTCCTTGGGAAGCTGAGACAGGTTTGCAAGATTCTAAGCTAGACTCAGAAACATAGCAAGACTCTCAGCAACCTAGCAAGACCATTTCCAAAACAAATAAAAAGGGCCAGGGGTGTAGCTAGGAAGTAAAACACCCCTGGGTTCAGTCCCATGTCTCTCTCTCTCTC